>PVIU01016997.1:0-33155 GCA_004026605.1 Ondatra zibethicus
GGGAGGAGGGTTAGTGGGGGAGCGGGAGGGGACTGGGAGAAGGGGAGGAAGTGTAAATTTTTTGAGTGAAAAATAAAAGAATATATACAAGAAAAGAAAAGTAACTAAGACACCTGGACTTTGGAGACTGCCTAAAGTAGCAGTGTGAGGTAAAAGTTCTGGTTTACTTAGGGGCAATAAAAATTTTAAGGAAACAAAATATAGAGCTAAATGATAAGAGAAACACTGCCATCCTTCCTGTCAGGTTTCTCAAGGCAAACGGGAAGATTACCAAATCCTCTGATGCTAAATGTTTCCCATTAGTCAATTTGCTTTTCAGGCTCCACAAGAAAGACGTTAAGCCAAAAGGGTTTCAGAATCTAAGCTGCAAATGGAATATGGATAGGCACACGACTAATCCACCTAAGCATCACGGTGATAATTAAATATGAAATCCTCTTCTTTAAAACCTCTAATTTTAGACAAACTTTTCATTGTTTGCTGTTGCTTTTTTACTGAAAAGTAGTTGCATAAAGTCCATGATGCCTCTGAACTTAGAATGTAGTCAGAACTGGCCTTGAACTCTTGATCCTCCTGCGTCTATGTGCTGAATGCTGGCATTACAGACTTGTGCCATCATATCCAATTTATATGGTACTGTGCATTGAACATAGGGCTTCATGTATGTAAGACAAGCACTCTACCAAATGAACTATATTCCCAACCTTTGGCATGGTTTGGAAGACATATTCTACTGGAAGGTTCCCCTGTCCTGGTAGCATGCAACAAGTAATTATAAGGAAAATTATGAGACACAAAAGGATTTTATTAAGACAAAGGGCACTGCCCTCTCCACTCTTTGTAAGACTGGTAATGGTATCTTATCTGCTCAAATAAGTTAGCAGTAGATGGATTAATGGGACAAAGTACACATGTGAGTTAATTAAGTGGGCAAATTAAAAGGGGCTTAAATTATTTATAGAGGAGAAGAATATACCCAAGGATATACAAGAGGCTGGGAAAATGTCTACCTAGGCTCTGGGATCACTGTCAGTCCTAATTTTCATTCCTCTTATAACCAGAGCTCCTAGACATCTGACACGGGTAGATGCCAATGAACGGAAACAGGAAGTTAATTTTTAAAACTGAGCTTCATTCAGAGAGCTGGCGGTCTCTGAGAACAGGGGAGATTGATGTCCTAAGAAGTCTGTCTTCCTGACTAGCAAGATGGTTCTGTGGGTAAAATGCTTTCTTCACAACCGTGAGTTCAATCCTCAGGACCCACTTGCTAGAAGGAGAGAATCAATTCCAACTCCATTGCCTTCTGACCTCCACAGACATGTGATAGCATGGCCTTCCCCCCCACACATTAATAATAATAAATTTTAAAAAGTTAAATTTGTCTTCCATCTGTAGCTGGCAGATTGCAAAGGAAAGGGCTGAACAAAGTTACATTCTTGCCCTCCTGGCTAATTATAAAACATTTAACCCTAATGTTTACCTAATAAAACAAACATTTTATCCATTGTGGCCCCTGCCGAACCCGGTTGTAGTACAAGACCACACATTCAAGAGCACATGGGCAGCACAAATTGGACTTGATGGCTTTAAAAACAACAGAGAGTAAGCCACAAAGGTGGGTGAGTAAGGAAGGAGGCGGATCTGGAAGGAACTGGGGAAGAGGGGTGGGTGCATATGATCAAATTACATTGATCAAAATTCTTTGTTTGGTTGGTTTTTTTGTTTGTTTGTTTGTTTGTTTGTTTTTTGTTTTCTCTGTGTATCTCTGGTTGTCCTGGAACTCATTCTGTAGACCAGGCTAGCCTTAAATTCACAAAAATCTGCCTGCCTCCCTGAGTGCTGCCAGGCTATGAAACTCTTAAAGAGCTAATAAAGACAGCCCCAAAACACTAAAGTATTTTATCAAATTAAACTGCTGGAGAGAGTTGGGAATGGAGCAGAACGGTTACAATAGGGAAGGGAGTTGACACTTTTTGTCATGCTTTATTTTGTGAGGCTTTTTACGAGGAGGTGGGTAGAGTTCAAGGCTAGTCTCATTCTGTAGCCCCGACTGGCCTTTGTAGCTAAAGGTGACTTCAGACTTGTAATTCTCCTTCCTCAGCCTCCAGAGTGCTCAGATCATAGCCTGTGTAATCAGAGCTAGCTCGGTGATTTTTTTTTTAAAGTAATAGAAACTGGCACAGTGTGAGACACACCTTTAATCAAGGCACATGGAAGACTAGGACAGGAGGATTGCCACCAACTCAAAGCTGGCCTGTGTGGCTTAGTGAGCTCAAGTCAGCTTATAAAAAAAGAGCGAGCCATTGTCTCCAAAAAAGGGCTAATTGTAGCAATGGAAAAGAATAAAGTAATAGAATTAATACAGTCAACTGTCTCCCACTTTCTAGACTATGTTCCAAGATTTAAATCATTTCATTTCCGCAGCAATCTTTGATGGAGGTTATTAAATCTAAAGATGATGAAACTACCAACAAGAGGTTGCTCCCCCTGCCCCCCTCCAGCCATTGCTTGGGAAACAGCCCAAATAAGGAAAGACAACAAGCACATTCCTTTCCCTTTATAATAATAATAGTAGATTCCATTGCAGACTCTCCTAGCAGTACTAACCAGTGTTCTGGGGATTTAGGGAGATCCCGTTAAATCCAGAGTAAAAAATGTAGTTCCAAGAGATGAGTTTTATTGTTTTTTAAATTCTTTCTTGAGATTTTATGCATTTTTATTTTATGTGTATGAGTGTTTGCTGGCATGTATGTCTGTGTATGCAGTACCCATGAAAGCCACTTAACCACCAAGACATCTCTCTGGCACCCTCAAGAGATGCCTTACCTTAAAGAAAACTTGAATGCTTTGCCATAGCCTGCTAAACACCTCATCACATTGTGATTGCTGGAGAGACATAACCACACGGGCTTCAAGCTGATAAGCCTATAGGCCCTCCACTGCCCTTGCCAGTATAAGCAGGCAGCAGAGGGCCCAGAATGTTCCTTTGATAAGAGTGAACAGGCCTTAAATTCAGGATGAAATAACATGGCCCAAAAGACCATGAGGGGCTTCATATCTTCTGCATCTGCTGGCTTGCCACCAACCTTTAGCAAACGCCTAACTGTGATGGCTTTAAAAAGAAATCCAGCCTGTTCCCTGGCTTGCCTTCCATTAAAACTGTTTAGAAAAAGACTGGTTGGAGGAGCTGGCCACTCCTGTATTTGTTCCTTGTTGCAAGTGGCTATGAGAAATCTCCTAGGATACGGACCCTTTGGAAGAATGGTTAGCTCACAGTCCTGTCCAGAGACCTTCCAATAAAGCAACTTGGCTGCGAGACGATTATGCAATTTGCATGCCATGCTTCAAGAAGACATTGTAAATGACAGTCAACCATCTGGCTTTGTGAAGCAATTGGAGGTGTGAACTACGTCAGGAAATAGGCTGGTTGGGTATCTAGAGCAGAAGGGCTTGTTCTGGCTTTTGTAGAGAAAGAAGAATGAAAGGAGAACACTAAGGGGCCATGGTGAGCAACAGAGCATTGAATGAGTGTGCTGCCTCAGTGGACGCAAGTAGCTGGGGACCCGAGTTTCATTCCCTGATCCCACAGAGGAAGGAGTTGTCTAAAAGTTGTCTTCTGACCTCTGCTGTCACCATGGCTTGTGTGACTGCTCTCACACATGCACATCTTATCACACACACACACACACACACACACACACACACACACACACACACTAAATCTTTTTTAAGAAGAAGCAGAACATAGTCAAGGAGCCTCCTGTTCTCTTCCTTCTCTTTCTGTTTCTGCTGCTAAACTTGCTTTATTTCCAAGCTGGTTCTCCTGCCTCTGCAGCAGTGCTAGGCTTACAGACGAGTGCTACTACTCTGGCTTGTCATGTGGGTACATTCTAGGGATTTAATTTGTGTTCGTGCACCTAGCACTTTTACACACCGAATCATATCCCTAGCCTTGTGCTTCTTTTGAGACACATTCTCACTGTACAAGTTCTTGAAGGTTTGTTCTCGTTTTCCTTCCTTCCTTCCTTCCTTCCTTCCTTTCTTCCTTCCTTCCTTCCTTCCTTCCTTCCTTCCTTCCTTCCCTTCTTCCTTCCCTTCCATTTTTCTCGTTTTTGTTTTTGAGAGTCTTGCTTTGTAACTCTGATCTGGAACTTGCCAAACCAATTATCTATATACAGATTGATACAGGCACACCTGCACAAGGCCGTTCATGAGCCAGATCAGAACTACAAAGCAAGACTGTCTCATCTATTTGGGGTACTGGAGACATGGCTCAGTGGTTAAGTGGCTTTCATGGGGACTGCATACACTTGATGCAAGCAAACATGCAGGTAAACACTCATTCACATAAAATAAAAATAAAATCTTGAGAAAAAATAAAGCTCATTTCTTGAAACTACAATTTTACTCCGGGTTTAATTGGATCCTGCTAAACCTCCAGAACACTGGTTACTTTTCCTAGAAGGAATCTGCAGTGAAATCTACTGGTTTTTTATTATAAAGTAGAAGGAATGTGTTTGTTATCTTTCTTTATTTGGGTTGTTTCCTGAGCAGTGGCTTGTGTGTGTGTGTGTGTGTGTGTGTGTGTGTAAGGGAGTGTTCTTTTCTCAAGGCCACAATCATAGACACAGTAAATTCACTTATGGAAACTGTCTGGCTTTGGTCTGTCATCTATGTTTTTAAATATACCTGAGTTATTCTACTTCCCTTCTATTTAGCATTCCACCTGTATGTGGAATGCTTCCATTTTGAGTGGCAGACATATATATTTTTTTCTCTTCTTCCCAATTTAGAATTTGGTTTAGAATTTAAAATTTGTTATTCAGGCTCCCAGGTGGACAGAGAAAGATAATATCAATGCTTTTTGTTGTTGCATCTGTATTTTTTTTTCAAGAGACGGTCTTGTGTGTCTCAGGCTGACCTCAGACATTTGTAGCTGGAGATGACCTTGAACTTGATCCTTCTGTCTTCATCTTCCAAACGCTGAGATCACAAGTTTGCTTCACCAATTCTGCCTTAAGCTACTATCATTTTTTTGAGCTAGGAAGATGGCTCACTGGGTAAAGTGCTTGCTGAGTAGGCATAAGGACCTATGTTTGGATCATGAGTTCCCACATAAAAATCAGACACAGTGCTGGTGTCTATAACCTAGAGGATGGGGGCAGGGATAGGGAGAGCCCAGAGACTCACTGGTCAGATGATCTAGCCAGAAGAGCAAGCTTAAGGTTCAATGAGCAACTCTCTCTCTCTCTCAAAAATAAATAACAAGTAAATAAAGTTCAAGTCATCCTTGGCTCCATACTTAGCTGGAGTTCAGCCAGGCCTATGGAAGACTTAGTTTCTAAATAAAACAAAAGCAAACAAATATAAAAAACCCAAAACTCCAACAAATATTTTCAAAGTGGTGATGTGCTCCTATGGTCAAAATGTTTTTATTAGCCAATAGGATTTTATATTAATTATTTATTCTTTCACAGTTGTTTTACATCTTAAAGAGTTCAACATATTCATTGGAATATACAACATAAACAATCAAATAATTTTACAAACAAAAATATTGCATATGAAATATGAAAACTGAGGAACTTTCCTATTATCTATTTCATCTGATCATGTTGTAAGTTATTGTGATAATGGACGAAAGGAAAAACCAGTAAAATCAAATTAAGCTCCCTTCAGAAAGTTGAGGCTAGCCTAGGCTACACAAAAATCCTGTCGAACAAATGGAATATAAGAGGAGGAGCTGGGGAGAAAAGGAAAATGTATTCAGAAAGTTAAATGTAAGATTTCCATAAGACTGAGAAATTTCATGTCTATGGGTATCAAAAAAAATTGAAAAGAGGGACTCAACAGATGCTTACGTACCAATGTCTCCAATAGCAGTGTAAATAATTGCCAAAATGTAAAAACAAACAAAAAACATAAATGTCCATCAACAGATGAGTGGATGTATGGATATGATTCATATAATTACAATGGAAAACTACTCAGCTATTAAAAGGAACAAAGGACCAATATACAATATAATATGGATAACTTTTGAAAACAGGAAACAGGAAAGAAGCCGGTCACCACAGGTTACATGCCATATTCTTCCATTTACATGAAATTTCTAGAATCTACAAATCCATAGAAACAGACAACAGATTGGTAGTCATGAGGAGACAGGATCAAAGACTAAATTCCATTTTTCCTTTAGGATGAGGACACCTCCACAAGCAATATGAAATGATTGTGTTTGGCTATGTTAAAATAAAACTTTATTTGTGGAGACAGGCATTTGAAATATTTTTTTCAAATGTCATGAAATAGTCATTGTCTGTTTTGCCTTTGAAAAGCATAAAAAGCATTATTGGTGGGAAAGCCACATAAATACAGGCAATCAGGTGGTATTTAGTGCAAGGCCAGAATTTACTAGGTCCTATCCTTACTGGAAGGCAGACAACCAAGGAGTACATTGTAGAGAGAAAAATTTAAGCATATTTTTAGTTCAAATGTGGAGTGGAAGACGAAGGGAGAAGGACAGGCAACTCTGTTCCCAGGGTTAGTCTACACCAGGAGCTCTGCAAATTCCTGTTCTCTGCAGACTGAGATAACAGCTCCAATAAAAGAGAATTTATCAGCTCAGGGCATGACGGAATGCTTTTGAAAGCACACTCAAATCCTAAGGGTTCATATAAACAAGCCAGGCAATTACAGAAGGGAGCAGCATCAGGAATACCCCAAATTCTTTCTTTTAAGATTTATTATTTTATTTTATGTGTATGAGTGTTTTTGCCTACATGTATGTCTGTGCAGCACATGCGTGCCTGGTATACACAGAGGTCAGAAGAAGGAGTCTGATTCCCCTAGACAGGGAACTACAGATCTTTGGGAACAGCCCTGTGGTAGCTGGGAACAGAACCTAGGTTCTTCGCAAGGGCAGTTAACTCTCTTAACTGCTTAGTAACTACTCTTAACAACTGAGCCATCTTTCCAGCCCCCAAATTCTTTTCAATTTCAGCATGTACTGTGATTTAAAATCAACTGAAGGAAGCTTTCTATTTCCCCACCCATTAAAATCATGTGCTAGAAGGAGCCCCTACAAGTCATTCAATGGCACCCTAGGTGCCAACTGTCTTGCAATGAGAACGGAAAAAGATCGGTCAACATGAGATAAAAGCCAGAACCGCAGTGATATCATTTTACTTCAATAAACTGACTCTGCTTTAATTTTTAAAACTTTTATTTTTTTTAACTTTTTCTTTTTTGAAGACCAGACTACAGAGTGGCCTTGAACTCCTCCATCCTTTGCCTCCATCCCATGAGTGCTGGGCTTATAGGTATCGCCAAAGCCAGCTTTTCTTCTCTTGAATGCAATTAAACCCAAATCTGAGTGTGATACCTGTGCACTATTGAACGGGTTAATAAAATCCTTTGCTTCTCAATGTACATCATACAGAAGTGAATACATTCAAGATAAAAAATGTAAAAGATTAAAATTACTTCGATGATACATTTCTTTCAATCTCTTAACGCACAGTATTTTGATGCTTTGATTTTATCTGCAGGCATAAGAAAATAACACTTCATTAATTTTTAATTCTAAATATTTAAGTTCATGACTTCTATCTGATCTTTGTTTTGGTTTTTGAGTTTGAGATGAGGTCTCCGCCTCAAATTGACTGTGTAGCCAAGTTTGTCCTTGAATTCCTGATACTCCTGCTTGGCCTCCTGAGTGATGGGATTAGAGGCCTGGACCACTATGCTTAGCTTTAATTCTTTCTTTTATAAGTGCACAGTTTCAGGGTGCAGTGGTCCACACTTTTAATCCCAGCATTTGGAAGAGAAAGTCCTATAAATTTAAGTGTCAACCTGATTTATATAGCAACTTCCAGGACAGCCAAGACTACACAAAGAGAACCTGTCTCAAAAAAAAAAAAACCCAAATAAATAAACAAATGTACACAATTCTGTGGTTGTTAGTATATTCACAGACACATACAAACATCATGACAGCTAACAGAACATTTTCATCACCCCCAAAGGAAACCCATACCTATTAATTGTCACTGTCTCCTCAGTCCCCAGCAAACTCTAAGGTACTTTTTGACCATTCTGGACATTTCTAATAAAGAAACTCATACAATTTGTGGTCTTCTGTGGCAGGCTGCTTTCACTTACCTTAATGCTTTCAAGGTTAATTCATACAATAACCTAATTAGTCCTTCAGTTTTAAAACTACATATTGCTTCACTCTATCATCTATAACAGTTTGTTTACCAGCTCCTCTGCTGCTGATGGAGGATGTTTCTTCTTTGTGATGATGGGTAATGTTAATTGTCAACTCAGCAGAATCTAGAATCCCTGGGAGATGAGTGTCTAGGCAGGACCATTCCCTGGCCAAGGGATCTTGGGTTGTCTAAAGAAAGAAAGGAAGCTGGGCAGTGTATTCATTACTCTGCTTTCTGATTATAAATGCAATGTGACCAGCTGCCTTCTGTTCCTCCCGCCTTGACCTCCCCACCATGACAGACTATATCCTTGAATTGCGAGCCAAAATAGACCCCTTTCCCCTACAATTGCCTTCCTGGTGCTCAAAAATATTGCTGTGGACATTTGTACAAATGTTTCCGTGCAGATGCGCATCTTCATTTCTCTTGGTGTAGCTCCCAGAGGAATTGCTGAGCTAAGTTAGAGGCCAATAGCTGGAGAAAGCGGTTCTACCATTTTGTATTCTTTGCAACAGTATGAAAGCTAGGCACAATGGCTCATGCCTCTAATCCCAGCCCTGGGGAGACTGAGATAAGAGGAAGCCCATTGAGTTCCAGCCGAGTCTGGACTAAACAGTGAGGTTAAGGCCAATCTCGGCTACACAGTAAGACCTTGCCTCAAAACAAAAGAGTAAGTAACACAAAACAATAGCAAATCGCGTGTGGGAATTGTAGTTTGTCTATGTCCTCACCAACACTGGGTTTGTGCTTTGTTTAAGTAAGAGCCACTCTTATGGGTGTGGTTTTGATTTGCATTTCCCTAATGACTAATTATATTGAGCAACTTTTCATGTGGGTATTAGCTACTTAAAAAGCTTCTTTGGAAACATGTCTATTTACAGTCTTATTCCTTCTTAATTTATTTGTTTGTTTTTCTGGTTTTCTTTTGAGACAGTTTCCCTATGTAGCCCAGGTTGGTATGGAATTCATTATTCTCAGTCACCCAAGTACTGGTATTATAGGCCTCGTGTATCTCATTTATTTATTTGTTTATTTAGAGATAGGTCTCAGGTGTCTCAGACTGGCTTCAAGCTCTATATGTAACAAATTACAACCATGAACTTCTAATTCTCTTGCCTGTTACCACGTGCTGGGCACATTCAGTGCAATTCCATTCTAGTGATCAAACCCAGGGATTCATATGTGCCAAGCAAACACTCTACCAACTGAGCTATTAATCCATTTGAAGCCTCCAAATCACACTGTAAGATGACTTTTTGTTTTTTTTTTTTTTTTTTTGGTTTTTCAAGAGTTTCTCGATGTAGCTTTGGAGCCTGTCCTGGCAGTCCCTCTGTAAACCAGGCTGGCCCCGGACTCACAGAGATCCACCTGTCTCTGCCTCCCGAGGGCTGGGATTCAAGGCATGCGCCACCACCACCCAGCACGATGACTTCTCTATCTACCTTTTGAGCTTTTTACTGAAAGCCTGAGCTTTCCACCTCTGCTAATTTGATGAGGTGCTGTGTCCCCAGTACCCAATGAGAGGTCCGGATCATTGTAGATACCCATCAATGCTATGACTACTTGCATTACCTGCGCATCCTTGCTGTGTTACCTAGAGCCTTCAGAAATAGCAAGAGACTGGGTCCTTCCATCTATAGCATTCTTTCTTCTGAGCTCATTGAATCTCTGTACAACCAGCTTTGGCTTCTAATAACATCTCACTTAGCTTTAACAAGGGTACAATAAATGTATTTTCATTTGTTTTGGGTGGTGCTGCTGTAAGAAATATTAAATATGAGCCTTTTCTATCAAATACTATGAAGCTTGTGTTTTAAGACAGAATTCAAATATTTTTATCTTCTATACCTTGTGAGACTTTTATGCAAAAGTTTTAACTCCCTCCACATTCAGTAAAACCTTTGTGCACACAAAAGCTCCCAGTTACATTCCAGGAATTTGGTGGCCCAGAGCAGTGACCTCTTTCCTCTTGGATCAACAGCCCCTTTCCCCTCCCTCTTTCATTTCCTGTGCCCAAATTCTTTTCAGATTAGCCAATCAAAGAAGACTGCGAGGTCAGCCCGCAGCCAATGAAGAGATGACAGGCACCACCTGCTTTCACATAAAAGCCAAGTGCAGTTCCTGTTTCTGTGTCACTCCTCTGAGCACACCCTCTTGACCAAGAGCAAAGTTGGCCTCGTCCAGACGCTTCTTTTGGAGTGGTGTTCTCTTTTCTTGACCCTGAAACTTATCCTTAACACTGAGGACGGAACTCAGGGCCTCTAGCATGCTAGGCAGGCATCTGGCCATCACCATCTAACTACCCCAGCTCTAGAAAGCCTCTTTCTATTCTTACTATAAAAAGCTTGGGTTGGGATGAACTGCTGAATCTTTGCTCCACACGGTGGATGTGCTCACCGTCCCTGTGATCCTTCACCTTTGCTGCTTGACTCTCTGGCACTCCACAGTACATCAGAGCTGGAGGAAAGGGGAAATAGTGATGACTGAATTCTAAAGATAGATTATTTTTCAGGTTAATATGGCTAGAGAGAGACAAGAGTGAATGATCTTTGCTTGACTTTTTTTGTGCAATAATATGAATATTATATATTTAAAAGATTATTTCTCACCATTCTCAAATTTCTCAAAACAAACAAACAAACAAACAAAATAGCTAGAAGCATCGTTTTCTTGAGTTGCCCTTAACATCAGGAACAGAGTTGCTGCTTTGAACTCGCCAAATCTGTCCCACAGCACTTTACAAAAAGGTCCTGAAGTTTAACCAAATAAAACAATTGGACACAATGCTTAGCTCTTAAAATTAAAAAAAAAAAACCCAAAACACACACACAAAAAAACAAAAACAGAGTTTCTCTGAACCATTCAAACAGTTATCAAAAAATATGTAAGAATGGTCTGAATTTACTTTGAAAGTCAGGCCTCGCCCCCACTTACTAGTTTTCTTCTTCTTGCTGATTGCACAGGCACTTAAAGATCTAGAAGGCTGGAGCAGGAAGATGGGTAATCAAGCCTGAGGATGTGTGTTCAGTCCCCAGGACCCACATGGTAGGAGGGAACCGAATCAAGTTGTCCTCTGTCCTTTGTAAGCACACTGTGGAGGTGCACAACACACACAATAAATAAATAAGTGCATGAATGAATAAATGAATATTACTTTGTTTTTAGCTTCAATTAGGTCATCTCAAAGGAAGATTCACTTTGTAAGAAGCAAAAATTCAATAAACGAAGAGGAAACCGAGTACTGGATAAGATCATGTAGGTCCACTAATAGCCACCACTATTTGATTAAATGCTTATATTTTATGATAATTATGACAATGGTTATTTTAGTTTTTATTTTAAGTGTGAGTGTTTTGCATGTATGTCTGTGTACAACCTGCATGTCTAAGGAGGGCCAGTCCCCTATAGCATGCCTTCAGATGGTTGTGAGCCATATTGTGGGTGCTGGGAAGCTAACTCAGGTCCTGGGGAAGAACAGGAAGTGCTCTTAACACTGAGATGCCTCTCTAACTCTTGATCATTATTTTTCATTATTGCTATTTTAAGCCAGAGTTTTAGGTACCCCAGGCTTGTCTTGAACTCCGTATGTACACAGGATGATCTTATGTTTAAATGATAGAGATTCTTTCTAGATTTGATAGAGAGATGCACTAAGACAGATTTCAGGTGAAATGTCCTTTACTCTTGTAGCCCACCATTTGAAGCTGGGCTAGGAGATCCAACAACAGAGTTAATGCTTTACTTTTAAACATGTTTGAAATGAGAGGTCTCAGAGGAGAGGAGAGGAGAGGAACGGAGAGGGGAGGAGAGGAGAGGGGAGGGGAGGAGAGGAGGGGAGAGGAGAGGAGCGGAGAGGAGAGGAGAGGAGAGAGGAAGGGAGGGGAGGGGAAGAGGGGAGAGGGAGGAGAGGAGAGGACTCTCTGAGTTTAGCGCTTTCATGAACATACTAGTTAGGGTATAAGGTCATAACTCAGAAAGCTTGTCTTCCTGGCAATTCCTTACCTCAGAGTTGCATCAGGCTAGGATCATAGCACCTTAGGGCAGATACTAGGTAGGATATAAGACTTGCCTGGTCCCTTCTACAGGGGCAGTGTTGTTGTTTCTTTTTGGTTGCTATAATCAAATAAGTTAACACAAGCAACCTAAGGGAGGAAGGGTTTATTGGGTTCACAATTCCAGACTACAATCCATCATAGCAAGTAATAGGAGCCTGAATCAGCTGATCCTATCACATTCGTAGCCCAAAAGCGGAGTCATGAATGCATGCTGCTCCCCTTCATTGCTCCATTATATACAGTGCATGGTCCCTGCCCAGGCAACAGTCCTACCTACAGTTAAGTCTTTTTACATTGATTAATTTATTCAAGGCAATCCGTTAGAGATGTTCTGAGAGACTAATCCTAATCTAGACAGCCTCTCACAGGGGTGTTCAGAAGCCTGACTCCTGGGTGTCAGACTGGCAATTAATATTAACCATCACAGGCAGCGTCTTGATTTAACACTTTGAACTCCAGATCCTCCGCCACCTCCCTAGTGCTGGCATTATACATGTGGTCCATCACTCTCAATGCATTCTATTCTGGGGATTAGAACAAGCACATGAGCAGCTGAGCTACTGCCTTAGCGCACTTTTACTCTTTTCAATAGTTGTATAACATGGCATAAGAAGAATTATGACGTCATTATTTATCACTGGGTGGAGACAGGAAGAAAACAAAATGGTGCATATAAATCATCCCATCATTGTTTCAAAATTACATAAAGCTGGGCTTGACAGTGCATGCTTCATGAGACACTGTCACCAAAACTCACAGAAATTATAATGAAAGCCATCGAATTAGGTAGAAAGAATGCATTGTTGCACAAATTTTTATTAAGAGTGTTGGAGGTGGTAGATGATTTTAGATTACACCCTTCTCTTGCTTTTTCTTCTCTTGGCTTTGAGACAGGGGTCTCACTGTTTAGCCCAGGCTAGCCTTAAACTCACTATATAGTTCAGTCTGGTCTTCTCTTTCAGCAATCTTCCTGCCTCAGCTCCCTGCATGCTATAAGTTTAGGCATTAGCTACCATGGCTGACCTACTTTTTCTTAATACATGTGCACTTCACATTTTTTCCTACAGTGAAAGGATATGAATTGTGTAATATTTAATGGAATAATTGTGATATGGGGACATTAGGAAAGAAGATCCTGTGTTCACAGTCTGTGGTGCCTGTGACCTAGAGCAGAGAGCGCCTGCCTTGCTCCACTCTGCTTGGGACTCCTCCCTCCTTCCCTCCGGCCCTGTTCTGTCTGCTGATCTTGTGAGTCAGCCCTCGCTCTATTTCCCACCACACCCAGTCCCCTGGGTGAGTGACTGCTCACTTCCTTGACTTAAAGTTGATGTCTAGTTCTTCATCCACAGTAGATCAAAGTTCAGACTGTAGAAAATTTACGGAGCATTTCAGTTACTGGTCTGCTCTTTTCTACTATGGAGTTATTGTCTACTATGGCGTCCTTGCAACCCGTCCTCTATCCTGTAGCACTGCAACTATGCCTTCTGTGAACACCTGAAAAGTCCCTCTCTGTAGGGATTTTTATGGACTTCCCTAACTTCCATCAGAAGAATAAACACCTTCTAATCTGGTCTTAGCTGAAGGAATGCCCTCCTCTAACTTTTTCTGGAAGGTCAACCACCATCAATGTCCCTTCTGCCTCTACTCAGTACCCCCTCTCTTTGAGACTGTAGAGGTTTAAATTAATCTGTACTTCTAAGGTAATCAAGTACTGGAAATAACCTAACTGCCCAACAGAACGGATGGGGTGAGAAACAATATTGCAAGTGTTAAGAATTTAGACTGGGGAGGAGGCAAGAGCAAGAGAGCTAGGACAGTCAGGAGTCAGGAAAGTACTTGCCTTGCAAGCATGAGGATTTAAGAGCTCAGCCCTGAGGACCCACACTGGAAAAAATGGCTAAGATTTGGGGGTGAGTATGAACAAATTAAATTATCAATTAATTAAGGAAAATATGTTTTTGAAAATTGAGTGTGATGGTATGCACCTGTAATCTTAGCACTAGGAAGCAGAGATAAGCGGATCACTGAGACTTTTGAGAGGTCTTGGACCAATGAGAAATTCTGTCTCCAACAGAAAGACAGTGCCTCAAAAATGCCAGAAAGAACACTTCAACCCCAAACCAAAGAAAAATGAATTGTAATACAGAATTAAAAGAGCAGATTTCAGTATTTCGGGATAGCACCTACAATATAATTATTTTATTTGTCTATTATTGAGACAGGGGCTCACTCTCTGATATGAAACTCATAGTGTCACCCATGCTGATCCCAAATTCATGGATAACCTCCCTCCCTCAGTTTGCCCAGTGCTAGGATTACAGGTATGTCCCACCACACCCAGCTTTGATCCCAACTTATATACACATATATCACGTACACAGGTAGATTAATATTGCTATCAACAGTTTTTTTCTTGAAAGGTTTTCACTTATTGACATCCCACTTCTCTTCTTTTGTAATATTTCATTGTTAACTATGCATGACTTAAATGCTTTAGAATAAAGAACATAGGTTTCTCTGCTTGTCTCATAGGATTCCATGGTCTCTGGTTTCAGGTCCCCTTTATGTGGGAGGCACATATGGTTCAGACTGCTGTTTATTTGCTTGCCCTGCTTTGGGGTGAACTATATTTAGAGAGAGGTTGACCATTTTGGTTTTAGTCTTCTTACAAATTTGTTTCCTTCACTATCTCTTCTCACGTCAGCCTCAGGAGGCACAGTTCAGTTTGGACAAGTAAGAGGACACAGGTATTTTGTTTACTGGTTCATCGAGTAACAGTTTGGGATCACCTATATTTACCAGAACCCAAAATGCTTGAGTTGCTTTAGAATGTTTGATAACACTACATAATTATTGGAAATATTCATGCTGGGGATGTTGCTCTCGCTTGTCTAACATGCATGAGTGCCTGGGCTCCATCTTCAGCATCTCATAAACCTAGCATGGCAGCTGTCTATAATCCAAGCATTTGTAGAAGCAGGGGGATCAGAAATTCAATGTTGTCTTTAGCTAGCCAGTGAGTTCAAAGTCAGTCTAGAATACGTGTGAGTATACAAAATACAAACACACATGTGTGTGTGCATATACAAGGGTATGCGTGTGTGGGGGGGGTATGTGTATCAGAAACCAGGATTATATTAACATGTTTTTAAAGCAACTGTGTCAACAGAGAAGCACTGACAAGTTTGAACAGTAACTTTTGATCAATTACCATGAGAAATCAGGTCAGTCCCAGTTGGCTCCTGATGGGAGATAAAACTTGTAGCATGCTGCTTATATTCACGAGATGCCACGGCAGTTTGTCAGATTCAGGAACAGCTCCAGGTCACCTGGCTGGCTGTCAGCACACAGTCCAAATATCTGCTGTGGAGGCTTTCTAGGGCTGAGCGTTTGCTTGCTATTTGTTTCCTTTTCTATAAAAGGAGCGATTGACACTCCAGCATCGTTCATCGATTTAGATGCAAATAAGCAGACTAAGTTCTACTTTTGTCCAGAAAAATGATTATTGTAAGTTCAAAAACAGTCCATGTGTCACTAATAAGAAAGGTCCCAATGACATCCTATAAGAGCAGGACCTGAGCCAGGCGGTAGTGGCACATGCCTTTAATCCCAGCACTCGGGAGGAAAAGGCAGGCAGATCTCCATGAGTTTGAGGCCAGCCTGGTCTACAGAGTGAGTTCCAGGACAGGCTCCAAAGCTACCCATAAAAACTCTGTCTCGAACCCACTCCCCCCAAAAAACAGGATCTGAGGAAAATGTACCAGAATGCATTGCAACTTCACAGCTGCCAGCCTAATTCTTCATGGAGAGAACATTATTAGGGATGGTGGTTAAGAGCTGACTGATACTTTTGCTGATTTGTTATTGTTTTGATAGAGGGTCTCACTTTACCAAGGCTAGCTTTCAACTCACTGTGTTGCTGAGGATGATCTTGAACTTATGATCCTCCTGCCCCTCTCATTAATGCTAGGACTACAGACAGGTGCTACCATGCTGGGGACTTGAACTCAGGGTCTTTTGCATGTTAGGCAAGCACTCTAACAACTGAATTATTTCTCCAGCCCCTGACTTTCAAATGCACCATAATGCACATATCACATGTGGGCTGGGGAAAAGGCTCAGTTGGTAAGGGCGCTTGCTGTACAAGCATAATATCTGAGCTTAAATCCTCAGAACCAATGTAAAAAGCTGGGCATAGCTGTGTGAGCCTGTAACTCCAGCAAAAGCCGCAGCCCACATTCATGTTCAGTGAGAGACCCTGCATCCACAAAATAACACCAGACATCCTTTCCTGCCCTCTGTACATACATAAACATGCCCACATACCACATATACATATGCCATAAAGACACATGTACACACACACACACACACACACACACACACACACACACACACACAAATAAGTCAATAAAGGTTTTTAAAAATCGCACCTAAAAGCCACTATTTTTAAATTTTAAAAAGTATTTTCTTTTCCTGTTTTTGGAGAAAGTGATGAGAACCTACCCAAGGAACAGAACTTCTGACCCTCCTTCCTCCAGGCCCTAAGTGTTGGGACCGCAGACCTGAGCCACAATATTCCCTTTTGTTTTGTTGTTAAGACAGGGTCTCTGTAACCCAAGAACTCACTATGCTTCTAGGCTGGCCTCAAACTTAGTGATCTTCTTGCTGCAGCCTCCTGAATGCTAGGATTCCAAGGGTGAGCCATTATGCTTAGCTTGAAAGCCACTTTTAAAAAGGTATCTACTGAGGAATAGAGAGATGGCTTAGCCTGCTGCACAAACCACAGAGCTGGGTTCAGCCCATGGACCTATGGAAAGGTAGAGGAAAGAACCGCCACACATACCACCTGGCATGTGCATGCCCATGTGTGACTAATAATTTCTAATAGTTTTTTTTCCCATAAAACGAGTTTAAAACACCTGCAGAAAGATTAAAAAAAGTCAGTCATCCTGAGTTACATAGCAAGTTTGAAAAGTTTGAGGCCAGCCTGGGATCCATGAGACCCTATCTCAGAACAAAACAATTAAACAAAACAAACTGAGCTTAAGACCACAGCAGAGCAGGAGATGGATGAGGGAATAGGCTGAAAGTTAAAAGTTCCCACCATTCCTGTATTTGTGGTGTTTCTTTTTCTCTTTTCTTTTTTCTTTTTGTGGTTTTTGGTTTTGAGTTTTTCAAGACAGGGTTTCTTGTGTAACAAGCTCTGGCTGTCCTAGAACTTGTAGACCAGGATGGCCTTGAACTCACAGAGATCCGCCTGCCTCTCTCTGCCTCCCTGAGTGCTGGGATTAAAGGCGTGTGCCACCACCACCCATCAGTGTTTCTTTTCTTTTTGTTTAGTTGTGCGGCACCTCACCGTTCTGTGTAGACTTGGATATAGGCTTTGCATCCTGCCCATTCACAGATGTGCCCTGGTGCCACTGGCCCTTGCGTGTTCAAGCTCTCAGTCTTACCCAAGGTTCACTTGTACCAGAATAAGATGGTTCCTTTTGGGGGCCATGTCTACTTTATCTCTTTGAGATAGTCTCATGCAGCTCGTACGCACCAAGAGTAACCTTGAACTTCTGATTCTCCTGCCTCTACCTCCAGAATGCTGGTATTACAGGCATGTACCACCATGTTCAACTCTAAGGAAGGACTAGTTTTTGTTGTTTGGTTCTTTCTTTGTTTTGAGACAAGATCTCACTCTGCAATCCAGGCTGACCTGGTACTTCCTATGTAGATCAGGCTGGCCTAGAGCTTATTCCAATAATTTTTCCTCTGCCTTCTGACTGATGGGATTACAAGCATGTATAGCCATCCCTGGTGCAATTGGATCTTATATTCTTTGGGATGCATACTATGCAATTTGTTTTTAACTTTGTAACGATCTTTGTGTGTGTGTGTGTGTGTGTGTGTGTGTGTGTGTATACACAATTCCCTATTTCCATGGCATGCTCCAGGTTAGCTGGCCTGCAAGCTTTTTGGTGATTCTCCTATTTCTGCCTTCCATCTCACATCAGGGATACTGGGATTTCACACACATGTCACCAAATCTGGATTTTTTTTATTTGGACTCCTGGAATTTAACTTGGATTGCAAGGCTTGTACAACAAGTATTTTTACTTGACGAGCCATCTTGCCAACTCTGTACAATCTCTTTTAAGTTTTTCATAAAATAAAGTTCAACTTTCAGTTGTAAGGTATTCAAAGGAATGGAAATAGCATACAAGAAATTTCATTGGGAGCATTGTTCATAATTGCCCAAACTAGAAATAATCCAAATGTTCTGTCAAGAGTTGAATGTATAAACAAACGTTGGTACAACTATGCAAGGAAATACTACTCTGTCTTACAAAAAAACAAACAACTGATTATAAAAAAAATATGAGTAACTCTGAACACCATTATGGAGAGGCTAGGTATGTAGTTCAGATGGTAGAGTGACTAACTGCCTAGCATGAATGAGGAACTGCGTTTGATTTCAAGCACTTCATAAACCATGGAAGTGGTACATACCTATAATCTCAGGTCTACGGGGGTAGAGACAGGCTGATCAGAAGTTCAAAGACATCCTTAGCTACAAAAGGAATTTGAAGCCAGCTTGGCCTACATGAGACACTGTGACAAAAGCAAAAACAAAACAATACAGAGTGAAAATTGCAGAAGGCAAAAGGCACATATTCCATTTGTCTAATATTCTGTAGCACTGGCTATGATGGCATATGCTTGCAAATACAGCTTTAGGAGTTAGTAGTAAAAATTAGAGGAGAGCCTGGCCTGTATATTTTGAGATGCAGAAAAAGAAAAGATAAGTAAAGTTCAAGGGAAAGAAAACAAATTCGTGCTTGCCAGGAACTGGGAGTTGGTGGGAGGGGAGTGACTTCAAAAGAGGCAAGTATAAGTTTATGGGGTAATATAAATTATCAGTATCTTAATTGCAGTGGTGCTTACAGACTATGTTTGGTTCTCTGAACTCATAGAATTGTACACACAAAAAGAATGTGAATTATACATCATTAAAGAGTACATTAACAATAAAAAGTTATGATTCTATCTGCACAAAAGGCATTTGTAGTAATTTGCTCACCATTTCGCAAATGAAGACATAATTGTGCTAGTGCAACCACAGTAATAAGGACGACTCCATAAACATACTAGAGAAGGAAGCCAATCCTCCAGTACTGGCGAGGCCTCTGAGGGGAGCTTCCAGTGGCAGGTTCACTGAACTCAAAAATAAGGGAACCTAGATCTGGGCTGCAGCTCAGTTGGTGGAGCACTTGCCTAGCAAGCACAAAGCCCCAGGTTCTGTCCCCCAACAGCACATAAGCTGGGCTTGCTGACACATGCCTTTAATTCCATTATGTGGGTGGTAGAGGCAGAAAGATCAGAAGTTCAATGTCGTTGTTGGCCTAGTGAGTTCTAGGTCAGCCTGGATACATGAGACTAAGTAGCAAAAGGAAAAAGAAAAGAAACCAAGAGAAGGAAATTTGTGTTTTTTTTTTTTTAAAAGGAAACCTTCACTAGACTGCATGCTCATTTATTCATCAACCCCACATGGTCTTTAGAGTAAGAAGCACATGAGCAGAAAATTATGACAGATCTAGGAACAAATCTATTGAAATAACTCATGGAAGTTGAACAGAAGAGAAGCAATATGAAAAACCTAGGAGCAATTCCCATTTCATGGTTCTACAACTCTAGAGACAAACATGAATTTGGTCTCAAAGCCAGGTCTAGAACAAACCATTCAACAAGCTCTCAAATGGCCAAGGAGGGGCTAGGGCAGGGGGTAACTCAGTGGTACACACACACACACACAAAAGACAAAAATATCAAGTAGCAGGAATGTTTCTGTTTTCATAAAACAATATTTACCCAGCAGAACAATAATGGAAAAATAAATAGAAAGAAAGAGAGATACTAGATTACCCTATTGTTACTGACTTCCTGGAACTGAGCACAAAACCTGATGATGGGCATTTCCCATGTGCTGACTCAGTCAGACTATTTGGTGTCACATGGATGTGGCCAACTCTTTCCCTCGATGGGAAGAAAGGAACAAAGGAGAGTGAGAGGATTTTAGGGAAAGTCAATAAAGGGTGAGTTAAGTCTGAAGGAGCCTAGATTCCTTGAGAGGCATCTCAAACTCTGTAAGAAAGGACAGAAGATGTCTTACAGAAACAAGTTGCCTTTGGGGAAGAGTAAAACACACTGCCCAGAAAAACAGAAGAAAGGGAAGGATGGGATAACCCAGACACAATGCCACAATGATATGCCATAAACTTTTGCTCATAAGGAATGTTGCTCACAGATGGCTGCTGTCATGTCCACCTTGTGGAAAGACAAGTGCTGGCATTCCTCTTCCCTCAGAACGGTGACACTATTACACTCCTCAAAATACCTTCTCCTCCTCTGGTTGCTTTCCCAAAGCTGCTTGGGATTTCTAGAATTCAGTGGCACTTCAGTGGGGAGCAGCTGGCATGCAGGAATTCACTTTTGAAGGGAGCCGGCAGCTGGGAGAGCAGGAGGGGCTGCTCTCTTTGTGCCTGGGCTGGAATGGAGTTGTGGCTTGGCATGAGATGAGGCTTCTTCAGATGCCCCTGCCTGCCCTCAGCTGACATAATTCTCATACTTCTCACTGCTGGCCGTTGGCAGCTCAGCTGGGCCTCAGCACTAAGCAGTTTCCTCTTCAAATATTTGCTTTCATAGATTCTCTCAGTGTCCACGCTGCCTACCATCAGCCCTAGCGCCAGGAGAGCGCAGCTGAAAAGATATGGAGCTGCCTCTCTTCAGTTCTTTCTGCTCAGTGTCTTTCTAACACTCAGTCTTGCTGGTGTAGCCAACCGTGCATGTGGCACAGGAAAGAACTTCTGTTGCTTCAAGTGACTGAAGAGGTGGCTCTGTGGGTAAAGGGCTTGCCATGCAAGCATGGGGACCTGAATTCTGATCCTTGGAAGGCTCGCAGGAAGCCAGGCTCAGTACCTCACGTCTGTAATTCCAGTGCTTCTCCATAGTTATGGAAGGAAGCGACAAGAGAATCTCTGGGAGCTCACAGGGCAGCTAGTCTGGAATAGAGTGATGAACAAGAGACCTTGTCTCAACTGACGCTTGAGGTTGTCCCCCAACCTCCGCATGAGCACCATGATACATATATATGTGCATGCAAAGCACAACACGTAAGTGCTTTAAGAAGCATTAAACTGGGTGGTGGTGGCGCATGCCTTTAATCCCAAGACTCGGGAGGCAAAGGCAGGCAGCCTGGTCTACAGAGTGAGTTCCAGGACAGCCAAGACTACACTGAAAAACCCTATCTCCCAAACCAAATAAATAAATACATAAAATGTTAGTAGTACCACAGCTAGGGCTAAGACTGGGGTTCAACTAATGTAATGCTGGCCTAGCATGTACAAAGCCCTGAGTTCCACCCTCAGTGCCACATAAAACCAGATATAGTGGTGCACACCAATAATCCCAGCACTTAGACAGTGGTGGCATGGAGAACAGAAGTTCAAGATCATCTTCAGCTACAGAATGAGTTCGGAGTTACTTTCGGCTACATGACACCCTGCCTCAAAACTAAATAAGCAAACGGGGAAAAGAGAACTACTACGCAGTGTAATATAGGATGGGCGCGTGCGGGCCTGCCTACCAGAGCTCCAGATCAAACGCCATAGGAGACTCTGTAGCTTTGAGTCGTATGATGGAGACACCGTATGATTAGCTGGATAGTCAGTCAGCGGACACCATTGACAGGGAGGGGCAGAGAGGTGGCAGGTGCCACATATTAGGCCAGAGCAAAGGAATTTTCCATTGCCTTTCTCTGGGCTTGTTTGCAGTTAAGAGTTTGCCTTTTAACACCAGTTGGTGAATTTGGGACTGTAGGGTATCCAGGTAAATAAGTCTCCTGGGGCTGCTGGAACAAATAACCACTGGCTGACAATTTCTACACAATGGAACTTTTATTCTCTCACAGTTCTGGGGACAAGAATTTCAAGATCAGTATCTCTAGGCCCAAATCACGGTGTGGGTAGGGCTGTGTGTTCCCAGGAACCTCTAAGGGAACATCTGTGCCTTTGCTTTTGTCCAGATTCCGGGGCCGGCACTCTTTAGCTTTTGGCCTCATCACTCTAACTTCTACTACTGCTGTCACATTGCCTTCTCTGGTGTGCATACATGGCATCTCTGCCTTCTTCCTTCTCCCAACGAGATAGGCATTGTATTTTAGGCCCTCATAGATGTTGCAGAAAAATTTGTCTTCAGATCTTTAACTTCACAGCTGGGATTATAGCTCACTTGGTAAAGTGCTTTCTAGCACGTGTGAGGCCATGTGTTGGATCCCCAGCATAAACTGATTATATTCATACATGCTTGTAATCCCCACGTTCAGGAAGTAAAGGTAGGAAAATCAGTGGTCTAAGACGATCCTGGGCTATATGAAACCCTGTCACAGTGTGTGTGTATGTGGGGGGAGGGTGTCTTTAATTCCATTACATTCTATAAAGACTGTCTTTTTTCACACAAAATAACATTCACAGAGTGATATGATACCTTAGGAGATCATGTTTTAATCTAATACACCAAAAGCAGCCCCTGCCTTATCCTGATGCCTATCAATAGACGCAAACACTGACCTCTCTCTGTCAAGAAGAAAAATATAGTCGGCTAAAAGCCACGTGTGTGGTTCTGTCTGCTTTCTGATCCCCCTTCTAGTTTCACGGGCTGCTGACTTCCTGCTTGCACAATGACTCTTTGAAGAAGCCCCAGACGGAGCTTCCTGTGAGGGGTAGCTACAATGCCCCAAATGAAAAAAGACAGGGTTTCACACTGGGAAGGGAGCAATAGTATCGGGGGCCACATCCTTCTTTGGATTGGGGGCTATGCTGTTCTTTATAGGATGTTTAGTGGCAACCCTAGCGTCAACTCAGTCAAAACTAGTATAATCCTTACCACCCCACCCCAGATGTGGCAACTAAAACTGACTCCAAATATCCCGTAGAGAGAGCTAAAAACTCACTCATGAACCTCACTGCTATATTGAGTGATGAAGGCCCATTGTAGTTCCTAGAGCCTAGGCTGCCTTGTACTCCTCTTCTTAGGGTTTCTCTACTTTTGAAAACACAAAGGACTATATTTTGGGACTCTCTGCTCCAGACACTTTGCTATCCATCCCACTGAGATGACTTCTAAAGGGAGAACTTGAAACCCTAAGGGAGTGGCCTACGTGGGGTTCCCAAGCTCCTATCTGAAAGACCCTTCTGGATATGATCTCCTGAAGTCACTAGGGACAAGCCTCGGGTCTTAGACAAACTAATATTTCTCATTTTTTCCCCTTGGGGCCCTGAAAATTGGTGGAGGTTGGTATCTCGGCCACTTGGGCAGCCAGAAGGTAGAAAACTTAAGGAACTATTTCAGCAGAGTAAAGCAAAATGTCCCAGGCTAGGGCCTTTGCCATGCCTCTGCTCCAGGTGTTTTCTTAGCTTTGCTCTTTACGAATTGGAGTATCTTGAGCAAGTTACATTATATCTCTGCCTCAGTTTCTTTTTAAAATTATATATTGATATAATTATAATTATATATATATACACACACACATATATATGGATTTCATTATGACATTTTCATACGTAATTATTTGGATCAGATTCATCTCCCCATTACCCTCTTTTGTCCCTTTCCATTTCAGGTCTCTTCTTTTTTTTTCACTTCCTTTCTCTTCCCAGCTAGTCACCCATCTACCCATCTTTGTCTTCTAACTCAATGGGTTCTATCTGGTTCCAGGAGCGTGGGTAAGGGTTTACATAGGGGAGAGAGGGTGGGAGTCTGTGTGCAGTGCCGCATGCACCTTTCCAATGCCTATCCCACTAAAGACAATGTTTTCTCTCATCTCTTTTTCTAAGTCCTTAGGGGAGAGTTGGGGCCCCAGGAGCTTTTCCTCCTGCCAGAGTTTTTCGTCTGCAGATTTGAAGACTAGACTCTCTTTCTTGAGGTTGCGGTGGGAATGAAGTGGGCGACACTGGGCAAATGGTGTTCACTTAAAATGCCGGTGAGGCTTGCCGGGCGGTGGTGGCGCACGCCTTTAATCACTTTAATGAGTTCGAGGCCAGCTTGGTCTACAAGAGCTAGTTCCAGGACTGGCTCCAAAGCTGCAGAGAAACCCTGTCTCGAAAAACCAACAAAACAAAACACAAATGCCGGTGAGGCTCATCACAGTTGTGTGCTCCCTACAAGATTCAATCATCTTCCTCTCGCAACACTTCAAAGCCATGCTTGGGCCCCGGGCTCATGACTGTCGTCCCAGCACTCAGGAGGCTGAGACAATAGGATAGTTTGCAATCTCAGGCCATCCTGGGCTCCATAGGTAATTCCAAGCTAGCTCAAGCTGCAAAATAAAGATGCTGTCTCAAAACCTACAAAGAAGATAGGAGAGTGGATGCGTTTATTTCTTTGGTGCTCTGAAAATCGATCTCTAAATCAAACATCACGGGTAAAGTACACTAATGTCTGCAGCATTCTGTGTCCTTCAACATTCCACAGTTTCATAGATCTGTTTCTGGTTAGAATTACACAGGACGAACTGACTTCTTTTTTTTCGTACTTCTTAAATGTAAATAGTGTAAAGCCAGAAGCTACAACTGAAGTCTGGTTTTGTTTCCTTAAGTGAATTTTCAACATTGACTCTTTTCACTATGCAGCCATACTGTAAGTTCCCAGGCAGTTCCAAATGCATAAAGATAAGGCTCCTTTGTAATAAAGAGAGATAAAAACGCGGAAGTCTCGCTTTTCAAGTGTGTATACCATAAATGTACTTGAATGAAGCAAGATTATAGCCAAATATAGACAGTACATGCTACGAAACCTCACTCATGATTGGCTTCCAACTTTGCCCCAAAAGAAGAACATTGTGGTTTAAACGCCACAGTCCCAGGAAGTCTTGAAATCAACTGAAGGGGTTTTCAAATTCATTCTTCATCATTTAAACTGGGCCCCAGCCCAGTGCCATTGGTGGCTGGCGTGGCCTGAGGCTCAAGTCTAGGGCTGGCGTTTTCAGCCCTCATTTGACAGGACATAATTAGAGGAGAAGCCATACCCCAGTGCTGCTGACATCTGAGCCTCTGGAACTTTCAATCCCAGCCATGGATTGGATTTCAGTTTCTTTCTTGCCAATTTGTACTGTTGTAAACTGAGCGGCAGGCAGCCTCTGAAAAGCCAGCCACAGCTTGACTGGTTTTCAAAGGCCATTGAAAGCTCAGAGCTTGTAAAAGGATGTGTTCGGTGGAGCTTCAGCTGGCCCCTCTAGGCGATGGCCTGGCCTGATAAAACACTTTGCAGCTTCAGTTTCCGCCAAGTGTTTTAAAACATCGGTGTTCCTTTCGGGCCTGTGTAATTGTTTGTTATCAGCCCCACAGCCGTTCTTTTACCCTTGTGATCACATCATAAGTCCCTTGCACAACCAGCGCAGAAGCTCTGTAAGGATGAAGGCTATTAACCCCGGGGCTCAGTTCATGAGCAACCCAAAGCCTCATTAGATTGCCATCTGTGAGAGATGTGTGCACCCGAGCCAAGGCTGTACTTCCCTTTCAATCCTTTGCGCTTGCCCTCCCACGGCCTGGCTTCCAAGCTTTGGATAAACAGGAATTGAGCCCCAACTCTCCCTGGGGAAGTGACCGGCTATTATTATCACCAGTGGAAAAACAGACAATGGACAGAAGTTGCAGAGAGCAGAGCCTGCAGAGAACCTTTTGGGCCAGATGACCTCCTAGTTCAACTATAGCACACTTTCCTTTTAATGGGAACGAAGTGCACACATGCATCTACCTTCTTCTAACGGAAGCCTCAAAACTTACTGGGTCCCTTTGCCACAGACTATGACTTCAATAGATGTGTGGGTTGGGGGAACATGTAGACATTTTGGACTTCTGTACTCGTGTCACTGTGAAAAAAAAAAGTGCTCATTTCTTTTTAGAAAATGCCATCAAGCCCACGTCTGACAAGTTGTCCTCTTACATCTTCAAATCCCGCAGATGGAGCATTTTGCTGTCATTTGAGACCACGGCACGGTCACTATCAGTCCTAAATTCCAACAGTCCTTTACTAACAATAATAAAGAAAGCCTGATATGGACACAAATTGGTGTAGACAATCAGAAAATCCATTAACCTTCAAAGTTTTAATTCAAGGATGTAGACTTGGCTGGTATTCATAAATACAATAAAAAACAAACAAGCAAGCAAACCAAAACAACGAAACTACAGAGAAGGATTCATTGGGGAAAAGTTGTCTGCCTCTTAAATAGCCTTCAAAAGTAAAGGAAACACACATATGACATGTTCCTACAATAAGCATAATTACTAATAGTCATGTTGCTGGAGAATGGAAATATATGAGTAAAATTTCATACAACATGAAAAAAATAAGATGACCTAGGTTTGTCAAAAGAGAAACATGCGTTTAAGGAAAGATGTAGACAAGGACGCCAAGCCCTTGGAAGGCAGAAGCAGGAGGATAAGAAATCAAAAGTCATCCTCAGCTGCATGTCACGCTTGAGGCCAGCCTAGGGTACATGCGACTCTGTCTCAAAATGAAAGAAGAAACGCCATCAGAAAAGCATCAGCAATTTCTCAGTAGCTGAGCTTTTCTATATTGTCCAAATTCCCTATACAATAAGTGTTTTTTATAATGAAGAAGTCCTCTTGGGGAAGTGCTTTAATGAATTAATAATATGAGAAGGGAGAAGGGCAACATGCTAACAGTCCAGAAGCCAAGATGGAGGCGAAAATGTCAGCCTCGCATTTGTTTGAACTTTATTCACACTTGCTTAAAAAAAAAAAGAACTTATTCCACGCACCCTGCTAAAAGCCACGACTTTCACACTCAGACGGAGTGAATAAAAAGCTCACCCAGGCAGACTGCAATGGAGGTGGCTGCTTTTGCATTCTAATTGAGGGACTCTATGCCTCAACCATTCTCCTGACAGATTAAGAGACTCAAGAAAGAAATCAGCCGCTGCCAGAACATACAGAAGGAAGGGACCAAGTGAGGGCAACTTGTGTCTGGCTAAGACATCCTTCTGTTTTCTTGAGTTAACATAGGGGAAGAGAACGCCTCCAGCCATTGCACGCAACTTAGAGTGCACGCATGCAAACACTGCACAGTTCAAGGGAGGGGCCCTGCAGGCCCAAAGAGAACGTCTATTTTAGGACTTGTGGTTGTGACCACAGTTCTACCTTCAGTAAACTGCACATGTTGTGATCAGAACTTTGACACCAATGGCAACTGGGTGACCAGATACTAATTCTTCTTCTTTTTTTTTTTAAGAGGTGGGGGTGTTTTGAGACAGGGCCTCAAATGGGTTATGTATCTGAAGATGACCTTAAATTCCTGATCCTCCTGCCTCCATCATCCAAGTTCTGAGGTTACTTATAGCCCTGTACCACCACCAACTGTCTCAGGTATTTGTTCTGTATAGACACTAGATTCAGTAGTAGGAGAGGTTGAAAGTCTTCTGGCCTCATATCCCAACTACCCACAGCAGTCCCATAGTTCTGCTGGTCATGTACTGTTTCCTATCTCAGACAATAAATCCTTGTAAGTCCTTCTGTTAAACTGCATTGTTTTAGTCCATGGAGGTGTCCAAACTTCTTCCTAAGACTTACATGGAGGAGCCAAACCAGACAGATACACAGTCTCCTCTCCATTGTTTTCTGTCTGTGTCGGCATCTGCTGGGGAGATCTAATGCGTTCATAAATAAATAGAAAGCCTAGATTCTTCTTCTTTTCCTAGCTTAAAAATATTAGAAACAAAGAAAATTATATTACATTTTGCAATCTTTATCACAGGCCTCATGAAACAGGAAGTTCCTAGGGCTTTCTCAAAAGCAACTGATAAGTAATATTGGTTTCAGTATAACCTTCAGGTAGATCGGGATTCGGAAACATTCACACAAGATGGATACAATGGCTTACACAATACTCTAATACTCATCCCAAGAAACCCTTAACATGTGAACAAAGGTCTTTTGTTTTTCTCATATTTTTGTTTTCTTAGTGTAACATCTAAAGGCACCACACAAAGAATGGCAAGCTGGATCCCGTTGACAAAACGCCTGGTGTAGACCCTTTCCTCAACTGCTCTTAAAGATGGAGACCTTTCCCTTGAGCAGGTATCCCTATGGCTCCACTTAGGGAAGAATGTTTTATACTCTAATAGCTGAGAGCAATCTCTTTTGGGAAATGACGGTAAAGGGGAAGCCCTTTTATCTGTCTTCTGTTATTAATCTGCTCCTGGTTACAATCAATGCTATTTATCACTGCTGAACAAGCATTAATGGAGAGTCTGAAAGGGCTCTAACATCACTTCTAAGATGCTTGGATGTCTACAAACCAAGCTTTCAGATCCTAGTGGTTTTGAGTGAAGCATTTCCCTCCAAGGCAGATGATGCTTATACTTTAGAATGCATGGGTATGAGCTTTGCAAGCAGGTTACATTTCCATTAGGAACTAAAAAGCAAACAAACAAAAAACTTCCTGTACCATTAATGTGGACTGCAGCCACACTGTGAGAATTCAAGATGGTACATCTTGTGCAAGAGGAGAGGTAGCTTTTGTTATCTTTTCAAAACTTTACAGTGTAGGCAAAGGAAACAGACCTAGCCCACAAGATCTGAAATGGAGGAGGACTTCTCTTATTCTCCTTCCAGTTTCCAATTTCTCATTTTCAAGGGCATGCATTTTAATAAATAACCTTAGAGATACTTAGAAATGCTTCCCAGTTAAAAAAAGCACTTATGTGGGTCATAAAGGCACATACCCTTAATTCCAGCACTCATGAGGCAGAGGCAGGAGAATCTCTGAGTTCGACCAGCCTGTTTTACAGAGTGAGTTCCGGACCAGTCAAAGTAATACAGTGAGACCCTGTCTCAGAAAAATCATTTCTGCAGCTAATAATTGATTGACCACTGTGGTATCCTGTCTTAAAAAACCATGTCTGTCAGCATATTAACTTTCTTATTCCTCTGTTATAAAAATGAAAAGAAATCATCAAGCAGTGGTGGCTCACGCCTTTAATCCCAGAACTCAGGAGGCAGCGACAGCTCAACTAGTCGGCTGCTCTAGGTTGGTGGTGCAGACGGGAATAAAATTGGTAGAGAAACAAGCAGAACTCAACTTCCTCGGTTCCTTCCGGGCTTAACATGGGTGCATCCTTTCCTGCAAGGCACCTGCATGCTCTGTGGCATGACTTCCGGCCAGAGACTTCCTGTAAAGGGGGGGGGGGGAGAAAAAGAAAACCAGGTAGTATTGCTGCTTGCCCCTGTTTTTGTGCTCTTGTCTGGTGTTTTCTCCTGTTTTCGGTTTTCAGGAGTGTCCCAGGCAGTGGTACTTGCTATTCTCTGCTTCCTGGAAATCTTCGTTATATTAAATACCTGAATGCCCTCATCACAGAATCATAAGTAGATCCGGACACTGGAGAATCATCATTTCTCTGATATAAACGTCCTGATTTCATTTGTTCTGAAGAAGAAAAAAGGCCTTCATTATCTCCAATGCTGCTGTAGCAGCATCGAACTGGTAAATACTCTTTCTTCTGATGGATTAAAGAGCTAACCCAGGGTTTCACGAGCTGCCACTTTATTTCTAAATTGGAAGAGCTTACTAGAGATAATTGGTAGATTTGGTGAAAATTTCGACACCAGCTTGTGCTTAACTATTTTAGCGCTATTGTTTCTTTCCTTAAAAGTGAACTTGGAGGTCACAACCTAGCACCTTTGTTGCGCAGAGAAGGAAAGCAAAGAGCTGTGTTATGGAGATTAGTGCTGACAACAATTGTTCTCAAGTCACTTTTCCCCAGCTATCCCACCAAAGCTCTCTACGCAAACCATGCTAGCAGCGCTCCAGACTTTCTGTATTTACATTCCCCAAGGATCTTGGGCTTCATATTTGAATAACATTCAGTTTCCTACTAGGAAAGACCCCAAACTCTATTTCCTCTTCAGGTCAGCGAGTCAAACGAGCCAGTGCTGAGGAGTACTGAAGCATGGGTGGCTGGACTTGATGGTTCTGCATGCTTTCAGCATGCATTTTGTTCTTTTACCAAACTGTAGAACAGTAAGCAAGTGAGATAGGTTTTTTTAAAAAAATAATACAACAACAAAGACAACAAAGACACCTTTTAATGTTTTTTCCTCACTTGTAATTTTAGTAATTTTAGCCAATTGATACTAAAGCTGCTGCTACCAAATTCTGTTATTACTTCCGTTTCGGTGATTTGGCTGGACACGTTATAATCTCAGAGCGGCAGAAATTGCAGTGAAACATATTTAAGGAGATTGTTTGAAAAGTCTATTCACCTGAATACATCATGCTTACATTTATTTGGCGGTTTCTATGCTGTGAGACAGAGGAAATTTGGCTATTGTTTTACCAGACTGTTCTCCTTAATTGCACCAGTTGGGGAGATGTTTCAAATGGCTTTATATTTAGGACTGGAGGTAGGATACTGATGTCTTCCTCTGGACCCTGATAACACGTGGAGTTTGATAATTTTTGTAGGGGCCAGGATGGACAGGACACTTTTAGGAGCAGCCTTGGCTTCTACACAGGCAGTGGTAGCTCCTCCTTCCCACCTCTCCCTGCAATTGTGACAGTGTAAAATGGCTCCAGACAAGGGCAAATGTTTCCCTACCATCTTGCCCTCCTCTACCTTGGGTAGAGAGTCTCTGCACTGTATGGTGTAGGGTCTCCAAGAGAGCACTCATGCTACATTGCTGAGGAACGCCATGGTCCCTACCAGCTCTCCTGGCCAACATTCAAAAGATTTTATGTTAATCAGGGGGAAGTATTGCTTCCTAGCAAATGAAGGAATTTTGTTTTTCACTACCCAACGAAAGGTTGTCATTTGTTACAAAATGCAGGGTTGCATGTGAGTTTTTACTTGCAAAATCTTTTCTCGTTCTGAATAGGTCAACTCTGCCCTAGAAACACAATGGCTTTCCTATGGTTACTAACAGAGTCCTCTGACCCATGAACCTCAGGGCTATACTGAGAATGACCTTGGACTATGGACCAAGCCTGTTTTGCACGGTTGGAAATTCTAGCAGTCAGTCTCTCTGTCTCTCACATAGACACACAGACACACACACATGCATGCACGTGTGCACATGCCATCTACCCCCTTCTTCTTGAGCTTTGCTTTCCCCAGGTGGAATCCAAGTGAGTGGTGGATGCCAGGATAGTGGGATAGAGTCTCAATGCATTTTCTTAAGCAAAGAATGGTAACTAAGCGACACAGAAATTCTTCCTAGTTCAAAGCTGAAACTAGATGCTCAAGAACTCCCTAGCAAAATTCTGCCATCAGTTTGTTGCTGTTTGTGTGGTACTAGATATTGAACGGGAGGCTTCACACATACTAGACAAGTGCTCTATCACTGAACTACAGCCCCAGCCCTTTTTAAATTATTGCCACCACCACCCACCACCATCATCATTGGGGGTCTTTTGAGACAGAGTCTCACTATATAGCCCTGGCTGGCCATAGTATAGCCTTGAACTTGGGAACACTTCTCTTTTGTTTCAATCTTCCAAGAGCTAGGGCAACAGGTGTGTAATGCCTGCATTGTTTGGGACAGTCTCGTTGTTGCCTAGGCCGATCTTGAACTTACCTTACAATCCTTCTGCCTCAGCCACCTAAATATATGAATGGTAGGCTTGCAGCACCAAGCCCAGCCTGCAGTCACTCTCAGATACTTGGTGACCTTCTGCTACCACTGCCCTCAATGTCCTAAAATATGGGACAAACAGAAGCACATTTTCCGCCCTACTGGCAGTACTGAGGGAAAGGTTCTAGCATGTCCGGCTTCTGCATTCTTTTCCTTAGCTTCAGAGAATGTCTGACCACAGTACAGATCCAAATCAATAGAAACTCCATAAAACAAAACAAAACAAACAAAAAGCATAGCCACTGGACAATCATAAAGCTGTTTTCTAATCCCAGGGCCCCTTATGCAAGGCCATGTGTAAGTCTGCGGCCTGCCTTTCTGAAAGCAACTTCCTGTACTTGTACAAAAATATTTCAGACAGTGATCCATTTCTAAACTCTTGTCCTTTCTATTTCTCTGTTCCTCCCCCGCCCCCCAGACTTTCATTCGTTTGATGCTAGATCCAGTTGTCTTTCTTAAGTAATTCCTTGTGTTTCTGGACTTCTCACAATTATCATTAACATGTTGCAACTTATTTTGCCTTATTTATCTCTTTATTTGTGTGTGCATGTGACTGTGTGTGTGTGTGTGTATGTATGTATTTATGTATGTAATATACATGCATGCATCCACCTATACTTGCCATGGCACATTTGTGGAGGTCAGAGAACAACTTCCAGGAATCTGTTCTCTCCTTCACTCATGTGGGTCTTGGGGATCTATTTCAGGGAATCAGCCTTGGTGATAAGCTTCTTTACTAGCTGAGCCATTACACCAGCTCCTTGCAAAAATTTAATGAATAAATGAAGCTTTAGAAAGACTTTTCTGAGGGCTAGAGAGATGGCTCAGTGGTTAAGAGCACTGACTACTCTTCCAGAGGACCCAGGTTTAATTCTCAGGGCCCACATGACAGCTAACAAGTGTCTGTAACTCTAAGGACTGACATCCTCACAAAAACATAGACGCAGGCAAAACGCAAATGCACATAAAATACAAAAATAAATTATTAACAAAAAAGAAAGGCATTTCTGGGGCTGGGGCTGTAAGTCAGTAAGTAGAGGGCCTCCTAAGAATGAGTCCTCATAAACTGGGTGTTGTGTCTAACAGGCCTATAATCTCAACACTGAGGAGGTGGAGGCAGGAGAATCAGAAGCTCAAGATCATTCTTGACTACAAAGCGAGCTCAAAGTCACCCTTTGAATACAAGAAAC
>PVIU01016997.1:33255-43334 GCA_004026605.1 Ondatra zibethicus
TCCTCCTCCTCCTCCTCCTCCTTCTTCTTCTTCTTTTTCTTCTTTTTGAGACAGGGTCTCTCTATGTAGCCCTGGCTGTCCTGGAACTCACTCTGTAGACCAGGCTAGCCTGTAATTCCGGGATCCACTTACTTTGCCTCCTGAGTATTGGGTATAAAGGTGTATGCAATCACACCTAGCTACAACATTTTTTCTTTAAGGTGCTTTCTCTTAATAGAAAGTGTTGTATGCTTGTGCCACCTTCTTTATAACTTTCTTTTTATTACTATTTTTAAAGTAGCATGCCAAATAATGTATTCCATCATAGAGCATCTTTATATAAGTGTGTGTCAGATTAATAGCTTTCAACCCAGATTCCTTCCTGCAGACTCAAAGCTCATGTGGCGTGTGACAAAGGAGACTGGTTTAAACTTAAGTCTCAATGATCTAAGGCCTCCATGGAATATGTAAACATTAGTAGAGAATAAAAAGCCCTAAAGTTGTTTCTCTATTAGATTTGAGACTTCATTTTCTGTGGATATTTCCCTCAATTGATTCTGTTGTCATGTGTAATTCTTTGTTATTTGATTTTGTAGACCTTTTAAAAAATTAACATAAATCAAGCCCAGAATGCAGAACGTTATTAAAATCCTTTCTTGATGGAGCCACATTCTAGTCATTGGGGTGGGGAGGGAGAAAGAGAATACACAGAACAAAGCGGTTAAAATAAACAGTTCCCTAAGAAGGCAAGAGGTCATGTAGAGGAGATGAAAGCAATGGCAGCTAAAGGCTGGTGATTGGAAATAGGTGGAGATAGGGAAGACAGGCTTCTTAGAAATAAAAATCTGATCCAAGAAGTGAGAAAGGCAGCCTAGCGGGTATTGAAAGAAGTGTCTTCCAGTCTGGGGGCATATCTCAGTGGCAGTAAATTTGTCTGGCAAGCCAGAGGTCATCAGTTAGAAGATTGTCAGTGCACTAAGTTTCTTCCAAGCTAAAGGAACAGTTAGTGCAGAGGAGTGAGAGATGACAATGTGTCTGGCATGGAAAGGAATCACATAGAGCCCAGTGTGTCCAATGAAGGAGTAGAGAAAGTTGGAGAGATTTTTTTCCTTTATTATTTCTTTGTGTGTATGCGAGAGAGTGGCACAGTCACACCGCTGTGTGCAAGAGCAAGACAGAGGACATCTTGCAGGAATCAATTCTCTCCTTCCACCATCTAAGTTCCTGGGATCAAACTCAGATCATTAGTCTTAATGGCAGACTCCTTTGCTCTCTGAGTTAGCTCACTAGTTCTTGAGAAGTGATTTTTAACATATATTGAAGCATGTGAGCTAATAGAAAGTAAGACACTGGGAGAAAGAATAAGACACACCCAAGAGCATGGATGTGGGTTTCTTAGAGGTTAGTTCCAGTTAATTGTCTTGATTCAAGCTGTATAAACATTTTAGTGCATTCTGAAGTTACTATCTTCAAAGGCTTGTGAAGGACTGTAAAGGATATCAGAGTGGTTTCTGAGGTGGGTTGACTAGGATTCCAAGTTGAAAGCTAACACCCTAGATCATGGGTGTGACATGGTAAGATAGGGTATCTTAACTGTAAACAACAATTTATACTCTTGTCTGTGAGCTTACCTGAAGACTGCAGCTACCCAGCTGGGAGAGAACAGAACTAAACTCAAGGTCGAATAGGTCTAGGCTATTTTAACAACATTATTTTCTGCAGAGATGACAGTGGAGTAAATACTGCTCATCCATGCTCATCCAGTTCCCAGCACCTACCAGGCAGCTCCCAAACACCTGTAACTCCAGTTCTAGGGGATGTAATGTCTTCTTCTGGCCTCCAAGGGCGCTTACACACATGTGCATATACCCTCACACAGAGTAGTGCATATTTAAAGATTAAAAAATAAATTCTAAAACATATCTCTGTCTAAAAGGAATATTGTCTCCACATAGGCAGCCTTCACAGGGAATGATGACATGCTCGAATTCCACCAGTTGGTGAGAGGCTTCAGCCAAATGCTGGAGTGAAGGGCTTTTCCCTTTTCTTTTCTCCTGTGTTTCTACCTAGCCTCAATTCTGCCTCCCAGGTGCACCATGATGCCTTTTTATTAGAAATTAACCATTCTAAAGTGAAAAATTCTACATTCACAGTATCGTTTAATTCCATCTCTATGTATTTCCAGGGCATTTTCATCACCTCCAAGGGAAACCCCATACTGCTCAGCTGTCATTCTCTGTCTTCCTATTTCCCAATACTTGACAACCGGGAATCTTTGTTCTTTATGGTTTTGCTTTTCCAAGACATTTCATCCAGTATGTGACCTGTCATGGCTCACTTCTTTCATTTAGCACACTATGTTGGTAGCTCATCCATATTGCAGTATATGTCAGTAACTCACTCCTTTCTATGGCTGAGATTTTTCCATTCTATGGCTATACCACAATCTGTTTATCTATTCATCAGTTTAGGTTGACCTATTATTATAATTAGAGGTTTTTAAGCAGAAAAGAGCGATGACTTCAATTCTGTTTTACACAGTATGTATTGGACTGTTTTAGAGCAAGAACATTCATATTATAGGTTAAAAATAATGCTTCTCTGGCCTTATTCACTGGACTTGCCACCCCACTACATGCCGCTACCTGTTTGGACATTTGGGATGTCACCTGCTCCCAACAGAGCCATTTCTCCCACTCGCACACCCCAAACAGCTTACAGGAGCCAGTGCCTGCTGCCATTTGAACAGCAAAGTCAGGTCTTAGAACCTGTCACAAATATGTCTACCTAATGAATTATCTTGCTGGCCCCATTTCTTTAATTCTCAAAAATTTATCCATTCTGTTGGCAGATAAAGCCCAGTCAACCATTAACTGTGTGTCCTTGGTATCTGAAGAGTGAACGTTCTCACAGTTTACATAGGGATTCATCCTGTGAAAGATGGACTGTTGTCGAATAATCCTTCAGTACACTGTGCATATGCATCACCCTCATTGGCTAATAAAAAGCTGACAGGTCTGATGAACCTGCCATGCTAATAAAGGTACCACCATGTGGCAGAGAGTAAGTAAGTAATATAAGTTAACTTAAAAATTAAGAGCTACTTAGGAGTAAGTCTGAGTTGTTGGCCAACTCAAGAAATAATATTAGGTCTCTGGGTGGTAATTTGGAAGCAGTTGCCAGGAGGGGAGCAGGTGGTCAGGACAGGAAAACTTCTGACTACAATGGACCATGATATTTTAAGAATGAAACTGAAAGAAAACACAGGTAAACTAAATCCAACCCTTGGTGCTAGATCATACCCTAAACAGAGAAAGTAGGCCCAGGGAAGGCCTCCTTGCTTTTGGAAAGAGTTTCCAGCCTACCAAGGAGCTCTGAATGATGGAAATTACTCATATAAGGACAATGAGAGCTGTTCCTGGTGACTCTGCCTCCCAACTCTGCATGCACCTGTTTCTTTTGGAAAGGCAGGGGAGGCTAGAGCTACAATTTTGCCTTTGCAGCAGAGAGCATCCTTCAGAGTTCCTCCCTGCCATTGCTCTAAAGAAACCAGAGGCGGAGGCAGAAAATATCTGTGGGATGACCAGTCAGTCCTGCTATTCCCCTCTCTCCCATGCTCTCCATCAGTTCCAGGGAAGCTGAGTTGGTTGCCTTTGTGGTTTCTGGAACATGATGGACTGTGGGCCAGATGGCAATGGGAGGCTGAGGAGTAAAGGAAGAGGGTGGCCCATGACAGAAAAATGCTTTATGTAGTATATAGATAAAAATCAACTAGAGTTTTATGGTTCTCCAAAGAACTAATATTCATTATTTTCATTAACAATGAAAATATCCAATAGCTGTCTTGCCCACATCATAGGTGATTAAATACTAGGTGATGAAGGTGCTGTTGTGGGTACTCTTTCCAATTTTCAGCTTTGCTTTACTTGAACATAATATTATGGTAATCACTTCCAAGTTGACAACATTAATTCTTTAGAGAACAAGTACTGACTAGAAGAAAGTCAAAAGCGTGTGTGTCTATATGATCCCAACCAACAAGGGAACTAAAGCTTGAACGGCTTGAGAGATTTCCTTGCCCATCTGCTAGGACCAGAATCTAGATATTTGAGATGGTAGGTTCAGTACTTTCATTTTTCACCTCTCTCTTTTCTTCTACAGTGGCTCATATCACCCAGGCTGGCATCAAACTTTGCATGCATAGTCAAAGACAACCTTGAACTTGTGATCCTTCTGTCTCCATGTTCCAAGTACTGGTAGACTAGGCACATGCCACCATACCCAGCTTTAGTTCTTTCTTTACTATCTAACCAAACAAGTTGGTTTATACACGAATTCTTGGAAAATGGCATATGTATGTTTGGGCCCTGCTTCTGTTTGTCAAATCACTCATCCCTAGACATTCTGGAGTTATTCCTGTATAAATATCCCATATTAGTTTCATAGCATGAGGGCTAGTGTAGCGACAGTCTTAAAAATGACTCTCTGAGGTCATTGTTCATCATCATCTATGCCCTAGCAATGCTGAAGCATGCACAGGCAGCCCGTTTATGACAGTTTTCCAGTTGTTCCTATCCTGGGCAGGTCCTAGATGCTTGTGTTTTTGGTCTCCCTGTAGCTGCCTCCTCAATGGCAAGACTGGAAACCACCAGTTAGCCTCTGGAAACCTGGGGGACTTAGAAAGGGGGTGGAAAGAGGTCTAGCTGGTCGGCTAAAGGTTACCACACAAAGAGGAAGCAGCCTGGTTAGTTGTTCTCATCAACCCAGACCGTGAAACCCAGTATGAACAAGTTCAATGACACAAGCTCTGAGGTCAGATGACCTAAATTCAATTTAACACCTGCAGCATGGTTATAACAATTCTGACCTTAGAAGGTGACTGTGGGGATTAAGTTATTTGCAAGATATGAAGTCATTAGAAGAGTTCCTGACTCATACTAAATGCTGGAGAATGTCAACTTGAAAAGATCTTAGTTGGGGCTAGGGAAATGGTTCAATGGATAAAGCAAATACCAGCAAAGCAGGAGAACCCAAGTTCAGATCTCTCGCACCCATACAAATTACAGGTGTGTATGGCAGCCCACCTGGAATCCCAGAAGTCCCACCTGGAATCCCAGAAGTCAATAGGCAGAGGCAGGGGATCACTAGAGCAAGCTTGCTTCCTAGATGAGTCCAATTGGCAAGCACTGGGTTCAAGTGAGAGATTCTATCTGCCTCAATACATAAGGTGGAGAGTGATCAAGGAAGAGCCCGCCGTCAACCTCAGTAGACTTGTATCCTAGCTGGAGAAGCCAAAATGTTTTTTTATAAGTTGTCAACAAGTTTGATCTTTTTCCTGGGGACAAATATTACCTTTACCGTGGTGGACCAGGTTTGGTAGACTAAACTAATCTCTGCTCTGGAAAAAGGCTCTCCCATTCCTTTCAATGCTGTTCCCTATACAAACAATCCTCGAGAAGACAGGGAGACGTATGTGGAGATGGTGATGGCTCAACACTACATACACTATTCTGGCTGATGTACCTTGTACTCTGATAAAAAAAAACTGATTGAAAGTGTAGCGTTAAGGATTTGTGAGTCACTCCCCACCTTACACCTTCGAGACGGGTTCTCCCATTTGGCACAGAGCTCGCCAATTTGGCTCATTTAGCAAGCCAGCTTGCTCCAGGGATACCCCCATCACTGTCTCCTGAATTCTAGGATTACAGCTGGGCAGCCACACCCACCTACGATTTCTATATCTGCTAGGGACCTGAACTCTGGTCTTCCTGCTATAGTGTGGCAAGTGCTTTCTCCTTGAGTCATGTTGCCAGCCCCAACTGAGATCTTTTAATAAATTAAAAGAATTCTAAAGTCGGGAAATCTAGGATAAACCAAATTCTTTAGCACTGAACCTAACAGAACCTTCCAACTGCTCATGCATACTATGTACCTTCAGAAAAAAGAACAGTTTGAAGCTGTTAGCATTCAGTGCTTCTCCAACCCTTCCTACACATAACTGGAGAATTGCCTGGAGATGTACTTCAATGCTTGAGAACTCGCCAGGCATGCATGAAACTGAGTATGATCTCTGACACTGAGAAGAGAAAAAAAAAACAACTACCTGGGGGGTCTAGTTAAGTGTTGATTCAGTGGGTCTACTGTAGAACAAGACATTCTGAATATCAAACGCATTCAAGTAAGTTTAATGTGATTTTCAAATGGGGATACCTAATCTAATGTGGATCTGGATGACTGGAGGATGTAGGCTTCAAGTGGGCTCAAATTTTTCTAAGCTTCTTACAATATTGTCTCCTTGAGTCGCTCTCATCCTGATTGGCTGTTCTCCACAGGTGATGGCCGTGGACAGAAAGTTGATGTCATATGGCAAGAGGACATTCAGAGCACAAGGAAATTATTCAGCTGCACTTTACCTTGCAGCTATATACCTTAAAATTCTGGTTCCATGGTCTATACACATGTTAGAATCCACAGTATGCTGTCAGCAATGCTTTTTAAACTCCTGTTTGCCAGGCGTCTTCCAGTACAGTAAACAAAGAATCCCCTAAGCTGGGGACTGTAGATTGTAAAAGTCCCTCCAGTGATTCTAATGGAAATTTACCCTTAAACCTCTGAGGGACATCAGTGAAGGAAGTGAAAGCCATAATAGTCGTAAGTGGAGCATAAATCCCCAAACTACACCTGCTTTCTTCTCTTCCGCATCCCTGATGCTGCCACGAAGAACTGAGAGAAGAGAGATGAGCAAGCGCAGGTTCATTTCCTTCTGAGCATCACCGTCGCTCTTCGCTGTAGCTCATGTCTGGAACAAGTGATTATACTTTTGGGAAGCCCGGAAAACTCCTTAAGTAGGAATTTTGACGAGGATAAAATGAGTTACATTGTATTTGTGATAAGTTACACACAGCATGATCTCAAGTATTACATTGAATAAAGTAATCCTGCAGTAGTGTGCTGGGAAGGTAATATTTCTGGATTTGGACCATAGTTCTCTGCAGTTGCTAGCTGGGGCACCACAGTGAGCAAGTAACTGCAGCACACTCATCCTAACTTGGTCACATACACAGTGTGGAAAGTGAAAAGTTCAAAGCATTTTGAGGTGTGTCAGCAGAATGCAATCCATATGAATGAGTGCACACAACAACTAAGATACAGTAAATCTAGATAAAGATCAAATTTTATTTTTAGGTGATTCAATAGCATTTAAATGTGTGACCCATAGATCAGTAGCCATGTATGGACTGTTTATTATTTACCTTCAATGAGACATGCTAATTGAGATGGAATGCTCAGAAAATTTTATACTAATGTAACAGAGTAACTATGTCTATTGAATCTAATAATAAAAATTATGTTCTTGGATTTTGTGTGTCTTTATTGAATTTTTGGAAAAATTCATTTTATGAGAATATTGGTCCATGGACTGATATTTCATATGCTTTCCTCATTTATTTTTTTCATAATTCACTTTTATTTTACTTTATGAAAGTATTTTTAAGATAGATCGGAGGCTAAGCCATTGATTTCATAGAGGAGGCCTGAGGATAACTAGTTTAAATGTATGTTCATAAACATTGTGTCGTGGGAACGAATGGAAAAGCACTGCATCTGACTTCTTGCGCTGTGCAATAAATGGCCACAAATCCAATGGCTGCAAATCACACCCCCTTGTTAGCTCTCAGTTTACAAGGGAGTGAGGAATGTGGCCATGGTGTGCCTGAATTCTCTACTATGGCCTCATGAGGGCAAAATAAGGATGGTAGCTATGCTGTCATCTTACCTGGAACTTGGACAAAGGGTCGCAAAATTGGGTTCCTGAAGCTATAGGACTAAGGTCCTGGTTTCTTACTGGCTGTCAGCAAGGCAGTGAGGGGAGAACACCTGTAGGTCTTGAAGGGGGTCCATAGTTCCTTGCCACATAGTCCTCACAGGGCTTATTCATTCAGAACATGGCAGTGAGATATCATGTCTGTCAGTCTGCTAAAACTGGTGTACGTGATGCAATGGAGCAGGTCATATCCCACCACCTTTGACACATTTGTTGACTGAAAATAAGTCCTTACGAATACTCCAGGAGAGAGTGTTAGACAAGGATCTCACTGTAGGATGCACCTACCATATGTATGTGTATATATACACATATATATACACAGACATATATGCATATACACATATATGTATATATACACATATATGTATACATATATGTTATACACACATATGTATATAATATTAGGTTATTCTAGCTGTTGAACCTTCCAATTTTAAGTTGCCAATCACTAGATGAACCAAAGTGAGCAAAAAGAAACACACATCCATCTAGGAGGCATGGATTAGAATCACAGAGTGTTTGATATTCCTAGAGCTTCAGACCGAGAAGTCAGTCAATGGGTTAGTCCTACAATGCTTTTTTTTTTTTTTAAAAAATACACCATACAGGAAGGATTTTTTCAAAGTTCCCCACTCTAGTGTTGCTAATTTTTCTGCAGTTGTTTCCCGAGGAATATAGAAGCCAACATAATTGCTCTTGAAACAAAGTATTCAACGTTGTGAAAGCTAATGTCTATGCTAGTGATGATTCCCAAAAAAGACTTATCTCCATCAAGTCCTTGGGATATACTGTGGTAGCTTTGTCAGAGCCTTCATAAACATCTTTTAGAATTAGTTATTTTTTTTTCAAAAATAGACTATGGGTTTTAAATTTGCAAATATCTTTTTAAATCCCAAATCTCCACTTGAGTCTTTAAGTAAAAGTTTCAATGAGCCTGTTGGTGTTTGCAGGAGAATCGTTCTGCATTTGGTATAACCCTGGTTTGGCAAAACAAACAAACAAACAATCAAAAAAGTGGACGACAGTGTTAATATCCAGATTGTGGGTACTAGCAGCTTCGGGGCCTTTTAGAAAGTGCTTCCTGCATGAATATCAAAAGAAGAAATGAGTGTGTGAACGGTTAAGTGAGTAATTAGGAATCATGTTCCTTCCGAGGAAAGAAAGCCATCACTCACAGAAAACAATGAAAAATGTTCAGAGGTGGTTTGGTCACTGTTGTGCTTTTTGGCGCGTGTGGAAAGACACGAGACACGAACGAACCCACGCAAGAAGATTTATTAGAGGGGTGTGCTCACAGGCCCAAGGAAACATGAGGAGAGGGGGAGGAGAAAGAGAGCGCTTAGAATTAGTTATTTTTTTTTCAAAAATAGACTATGGGTTTTAAATTTGCAAATATCTTTTTAAATCCCAAATCTCCACTTGAGTCTTTAAGTAAAAGTTTCAATGAGCCTGTTGGTGTTTGCAGGAGAATCGCCTCTGACTTTTAAAGGCCGCGCTGCTCATGCGCAGACGGCTCGCGTAGGTGCGTCAGACGCTGGTGACGCAAATGGCAGGCGACCCAGGCTTTCGCACATGCGCACAGGGGTGAGGCTAGCCACGCATGCGCGAGCATGGGTCACACCCCCAAGAGGCTGCCTTTTTGACCCAGGGGTTGGGCTTCACGAGTAGCCGAATACCAACATTTCACCAGGAACTGACTGGCAGCTGGATTTTACCCACATGCCCACGGTCAGAAGAGTTAAATATCTTCTGGTCCTGGTGGATACAATGTCTGGATGGATCGAGGCATTTCCCACCACTAATAAAAGGGCCCAGACAGTTTCTGATGTTCTTCTCTGGGAAATCATTCCCCGGTTTGGAATCCCAACCTCTCTTCAGTCAGACAATGGCCCTGAGTTCACTTCTCAGATTTCCCAAAACCTGTCTAAGGCTCTTAATATCCCTTGGCATTTTCATATCCCATACCATCCTCAATCTTCAGGAAAAGCAGAGCGAACTAACCGTTCCCTAAAAAATGTTCTTATTAAAATGTCACAGGAACTTCACCTTGACTGGGTAAAACTTTTGCCTCTAGCCCTCCTCAGGCTTAGGGCTCTCCCCAAGAGACCCCTTTTCATCTCACCCTTTGAACTCATGTATGGGAGACCAGTTTTAACCCCAGGCCTCTCACCTGAAACCTCTCCCCTTCCTGATCACCTGCTTACTCCCCTGTTATCTCACCTACGCTCCCTATTATGGGATTTCACTGACCACTCACTACCTCAACCTTGCA
>PVIU01016998.1:0-43235 GCA_004026605.1 Ondatra zibethicus
CATTAACATTATTTTATGACTCTCTATACTCTTTTTCTTTTCTCTCCCAAGCCTACGTACAGCCATCCAACACTGTGACCCATTTAGAGGTCTTTTATGTCTGAATCTGTCCTATTGTGAATCTGTAATTCTTTACTGTCCAGGAACAGTTTTGCTTTGTGATTTTAAAATGCTAAGCTCTTAAGAATCTAAGCTGCCACGATCCCAGGTCAAATACAGGTACTGCCTGCTTGCTTCGCCCAGTCCAACATGGCAGAGCCGCTTGTGCCTCTGAGCCGTGCACATGGCGGGGCTGCTTGTGCCTCTGAGCCGTGCTCAGCCTTAATGGCTGCGGAAATCCACCATGCTCTCCCGCCTGACTAAGCCTGATCTCACTGTTTGCCCAGGCAGGAAGAGCTGAGCCAAGGCAGGGTCTCAGCTACTTTCTTCCCGACCCCAAGCGGACACACAAACATCTGGGCCCAGAAATGCTCCGTAGCCGGAGTTTGCACTGGCGGCAGGGCCCAAGAAGCCGCGTTTTAAAACCAAGCACCTTCTTTCTGCTATTTTTTATTGTTGAATCAGGAAATCTCTCTGTAGCACGCAAACAGCAAAAAGCTGTGTTAAACTCTCTCTCAGGTTTTTTCAAGTGGATTCAGTCCACGTTGAGGCGCCAATCTGTTGTATTGAGGGGCTCGGACTGCATTCACAGTACCTGATTCCCGGCGCAGGGCCCCTTGTGCTACCCGGCTCCCGGTGTGTACCCGAAATAATTACACGGAAACTGTACATTGAAATACTGCCTGGCCCATTAGCTCTAGCCTCTTATTGGCTAACTCTCACACATTTGTTTAACCCATTTCTAATAATCTGTGTGTTGCCACTAGTCGTGGCTTACCGGGAAAGATTCAGCATCTCTGACCTGGCAGGCTTCATGGCGGGCAGCTCTCCCTGGCTCTTGTCCTTTCCCCAGCATTCTCTTTTTATCCTGTCTATCTAAGTCCTGCCCTATCAGAAGGCCAAGGCAGATTCTTTATTAACCAATAAAAGCAACCCAATACATAAGGACCCTCCTACACCAACGTATGTAAACTATCATATCATCAGCAAACAGTGAGAGTTTGACTTCTTTTCCAATTTGTATCCCCTTGATCTCCCTTTGGTGTCTTATTGCTCTAGCTAGGACCTCAAGAACTATATTGAATAGATATGGAAAGAGTGGACAACTTTGTCTTGTTCCCAATTTTAGTGGAATAGCTTTGAGTTTCTCTCCATTTAGTTTGATGTTGGCTGTTGGCTTGCTGTATATTGCCTTAATTATGTTTAGGTATGTTCCTTGTATCCCTGCTCTCTCTAAGACCTTTGTCATGAAGGGATGTTGTATTTTGTCAAATGCTTTTTCGGCATCTAATAAGATGAACATGTGGTTTTATTTTTCAGCTTGTTTATATGGTAGATTACATTGACAGATTTTCGTATGTTGAACCATCCCTGCATCTGTGGGATGAAGCCTACTTGGTCATGGTGGGTGATGGTTCTGATGTGTTTTGGATTCGATTGCTAGTATTTTGTTTAGTATTTTTTGCATCAATGTTTATGAGTGAGATTGGTCTGTAATTCTCTTTCTTAGTATTCTCTTTCTGTGGTTCGGGTATCAGGGTACTTGTAGCCTCATAAAAAGAGTTTGGCAGTGTTCCCTCTGTTTCTATTGTGTGGAATAATTTGAGGAGTATTGGTATTAGTTCTTTTTTAAAGTCTTGTAGAATTCTTAGCTGAAACCATCTGGTTCTAGGCTTTTTTTGGTTTGGAGACTTTTGATAACTGTTTCTATTTCTTCATAGGTCTGCTTAATTTGCTTATCTGGTCTTGATTTAATTTTGTTAAGTGATATTTATCCAGAAAGTTGTCCATTTCCTTTAAGTTTTCCAATTTTGTGGAGTACAGGTTTTCAAAATATGACATGATGATCGTCTGTATTTCCTCCATGTCTGTTGTTATGTCCCCCTTTTCATTTCTGATTTTGTTAATTTGGATATTTTCTCTCTGCCTTTTGGTTAGTTTGGATAAAGGTTTGTCTATTTTGTTGATTTTCTCAAAGAACCAACTCTTTGTCTCATTGATTCTTTATATTGTTTTCTTTGTTTCTGTTTTGTTGATTTCAGCTCTCAATTTGATTATTTCCTACCATCTAGTTCTCTTAGGTAAATTTGCTTCTTTTTGTTCTAAAGCTTTCAAATGTTCTGTTAATTCACTAGTGTGGGATTTTTCCAGCTTCTTTATGTAGGTGTTTAGTGCTATGAACTTGCCTCTTAACACTGCTTTCATTGTGTCCCATAAATTTGGGTATGTTGTGTAGTCATTTTCATTGAATTTTAGGAAGTCTTTAATTTCCCTCTTTATTTCGTCCTTGACCCATTGATGATTCAGGTGAGCATTGTTTAATTTCCATGTGTTTGTGGGTTTTCTGGAATTAGTATTGCTGTTGACTTCTAGTTTTAAAGCATGGTGATCTGATAAGGTACATTGGGTTATTCCAATTTTTTTGTCTCTGTTGAGGTTTGTTTTGTTATTGAGTATGTGGTCAATTTTTGAGAAGGTTCCATGAGGTGCTGAGAAGGTATTTCTTTTCTGTTTGAATGGAATATTCTATAGATGTCTGTTACGTCCATTTGAGTCATAACATCTGTTATTTCTCTTATTTCTCTGTTCATTTTTTGTCTGATTGACCTGTCCAGTGGTGAGAGGGGAGTGTTGAAATCTCCGACTATTAGTGTGTGGGGGTTTAATATATAATTTAAGTTTTAGAAGTGTTTCTTTGACATATAAGGGTGCCCTTGTATTTGGGGCATAGATGTTCAGTATTGAAATTTCCTCTTGATAGATTTTTTTTCTGTGACTAATATGAAATTACCTTTGTCTCTTTTGACTGATTTTAGCTTGAAGTCTATTTTGTTAGATATTAGGATAGCTACACCCACTTGTTTCTTAGGTACATTTGATTGGTATATTTTTTCCCAACCCTTTACTATATGACAATGCCTGTCTTTGAGGTTGAGATGTGTTTCTTGTATGCAGAAGAAGGATGGATTCTGTTTTCTTATCCAATCTGTTAGCCTGTGCCTTTTTATAGGTGAGTTGAGTTCATTTACTTTAAGGGATATTAATGTTGCTATCTCCTGTTAATTTAGTTTTCATTGTTGGTGATGTTAATTTGTGCATTTTTTTCTTATTCGGGATTTGTTGTAATGAGATCATCAATTGTCTGTGTTTTTGTTGGTGTAGCCATCTTCCTTGTGTTGAAGTTTTCCTTCTAGTATTTTGTGTAGGGCTGGGTTTGTGGTTAGGTATTGGTGAAATCTAGATTTGTCATGGAATATCTTGTTTTGTCCTTCTGTGGTGATTGACAGTTTTGCTGGGTATAGTAGTCTAGGCTGGCATTCGTGATCTCTTAATGTCTGCATAGTGCTTGACCATGACCTTCTGGCTTTCATTTTCTCCACTGAGAAGTCAGGTATAATTTTGATAGGTCTACCTTTATATGTTACTTGGCCTTTTTCCTTTGCAGCTCTTAATATTCTTTCTTTATTCTGTATGTTTAGTGTTTTGATTATTATGTAACGAGAGGACTTTTTTTGGATCTAGTGTATTTGGTGTTCTGTAAGCTTCTTGTGTCTTCACAGGCATGTCTCTCTTTAGGTAGGGAAAGCTTTCTTCTATGGTTTTGTTAAATAAATTTTCTGTGCCTTTGAGTTGAACTTCTCCTTCTATACCTATTATTCTAAGATTTGGCCTTTTCATGTTGTCCCATATTTCATGAATATTTTGGATTAAGCTTTTGTTAGATGTTTTCTTTAACTGATGAGTCTATTTCCTCTATTGTTTCTTCAGCGCTTGAGATTCTCCCATTCCTTGTATTCTGCTGTTCATGCTTGTATTTGTGGTTCCTGATCTTTTTTTTCATGATTTCTGTTTCTATAATTCCTTCGGCTTGTGTTTTCTTCATTGTTTCTATTTCAGTTTTTAAGTCCTGGATAGTTTCTTTTATATGTTTAATTTCTTTTTCTTGGTTTTCCTTAAGTGATTTGCTGATATCTTCCTATTTTTTGTTTGTTTTTTTTTTCCTCCATTTCTTTAAGGGAATTTCTCATTTCATCTTTAAGGATTTCAAACATTCTCTTGAGATTATTTTTTAGATCACTTTCTATTGGTTCATCCATATTTGGTTGTTCAAGTCTTGCTGTTGTAGGGTCTTTAGGTTTTACTGGTATTGTGTTGCTCTTTGTGGTGTAGCATGTGATCTTACCTTTTCTACTTATCTTTTCCTCTACTAGGTGTGGTTGGGGCTGTCTGAGGTTCTGTTGAATAATCTTCTAGGTGCCAGTGAATCCAAAGCTCAGATGGTTGTTCCTCGTGGTACAGTCATTGTCACAGTTCTAGTTGCCCCGTTGGTTACTCCTGTTCCTGGAGATAGCTCAGTGCTCCTGTGCTTTGCTCTGTTCCCTTGGAGTTTGCTGTCTCAGGCCCACTTTGTCCTGGGCTGCTGGCTTTGATCTGTTTCTGTAAATCCTGGTCTGGATCTAGTCCTGCAGAAGTCCCTGGCTTGGAGTTGGACCTGTTCTGGTGGAGTTCACTAACTTTGGATCTAGATGCTGGGTCACTCTTGATCTGCCAGTGTCCTGGGACTGGGTTGGTTCCCAGGACTGGATTTGCTTCTGGCTTCTGCTCTGGAGGAGCTTGTTTCCTCAGGCCCTCTCTGTCCTAGGTCAGTTGCTTTCCTGTGGAATTTGTTGCCCAAGGTGGAGTTTCTTGCCTCAGGGCAACTTTGGCCTAGGTTACCAGCTTTGACTGTACCTGTAAATCCTGGTCTAGATTCCCTCCTGCAGAAGTCCCTGGGTTGGAGTTGGACCTGGAAAGGTTTCTGGTTTCCGGTCTCCTGCCTCGGAAGTCCCAGGCTCATGTGTGCCCGAACCCACAGAGGACCTGCTTACTTCCTCAAAGGTCTCAGACTCGCACTCGGACCCGTAGGGGTTCCAGGTTCCTGCCTATTCCCTTTGATGTCCCAGACCAATGCCCAAACCCACAGGCCTACTCTGAGTTCCCAGACTCAGCCCTGGCCCCACCGAGATCTCTGGTTCCTGCCTATTCCCTTGGAGGACCCAGGTTCACTCATGCCCAGAATGGCAGAGGTCCTGGCTCAGGCCTAGTTCCTGGGAGGTCCTAGACTCTTGCCCAGACCCACTGGGGTGTTGGCTTAGGTCTACTCCCTTGAAGGTCCCGGGTTCACATCCTTACCTTCAGCAGTCTCTGACTCTGGCTCACTCACTCAGCAGTTCTCCAGTAGAGATCATTGACTCTGGATCTGGTCGCTGGCTCAATCCTGATCCACCTGTGTTCTGGGACTGGGTTTGCTCCTGGCTTCTGCTCCTGGTGGAGCTTGTTCTCTCTCTGTCCTAGGTAGCTGGTTCAGTCCCACTCCGGTTCTGATGGAGATCTTGCAGACTCTGAGTCAGGTCGTTGGCTCAATCCTGGTCTGCCAGTGTCCCAGGACTGGATTTGCTCCTGGCTTCTACTCCCGGTGGAGCTTGTTTCTGGGTATTATAATTTCTGACACATCTGTCATTTTACCTCACTCATAAATCCCACTGCTCTGCCTCGTCTCACTCTCTCTGCTTTTCCCCATGGCTTTCCTCTCCTCAGTCTCCTGCCCTCGAGTCATGTCTCTGTGTGAGAGACAACATAAGATAGTTCTCTTTCCCTCTCCCACCATTACCCTTTCGTGCTCCCCTTCCCCCTTTAGACCCTTCTCTGTACATAGTTTAGTTTCTCCAGCCATCTCATATGTGTATTGAAATCTACATTCTATGTATGAGAAAAAAACATTTTCCATACCTAATGTATTTCACTTTACAGAACCTCATTTCTACCCATTTTCCTGCAAACATGCCTTCTATTTAAATGGTATTCATCTAATGATGCATTTATTTTTACAGAATGGTTGGTAAGACTCAAGAGAAAAAAAATGATCTTTTTGTATTAGTCCTGTTTTCAAGAATACTTTCTACTAGTCTGCCTTAAGTGCAAAGCCTTGTGATTACCTGAGTTAGAAGTGGCAGAAGTGTAGTCGGAAAGGAAACTGGAAATGCTAGTATAAAGCATGCTTTTTAATAACTAGTAGGATATTGATATATATTAGCTTTTATATTAAGTTGTGGTTTTCTAGTTACTAATTTTGGCTAGACTTTAGTCTTCATGAGTTATGTCAAAGTTACTAAGTTGAACACATGACTCATAAAGTGAGTATATGTCAAAGACTTATAAACGAGTGAGAGTCAGCAGATGGTAAACCTGGTTCAAAGGACAGTTTAAGAAACAGGTATTTATAACCATTGAAAAAGGTTGATAAAATTCCTGTGCAGGAAAGTGGCAGAGCTGGTGGGCAGAGCATCCTCATATACTTTATGAGCTGGCTGTTAGCTCTCCGGGAACTTGGATTTCAGGGACTCCGACTATGGCTAGCACTGATCACAGTAGCTCTCTGGGCTTGCATTAACTCTGTAAACACTGGTTTGTGCTGAACCCTGCTTTCTTCCCAGGTGCCCAGAATATTGGTATATGTGGAGTGGGGACTACCTCTGAGTCGTTTCATAAAAGCCATTGGCACTGACTATTAACAAGCTTCCTTGTGGAGAACATCACATGAGCTGTCACAGCTCTTTGCTAGAGACCCAGTTTCAGCTCGAGTGACTCCAGTGTGGATTCTTGGAAGCTCTCCCCCAGTTTCCCTGGACTTCACCCCATGTGCCTTTTTTCTTTGCTCACTCTGCTTTGGATCCTTTCACTCAAATCAGTAGTGAAAGGAGCTGTATGGTGAGTTCTGTGCATCCTAGCAAGTCTGCACACCTGGGGTGGTCTCAGGAACCTCTGATACCCTTGCAATTGAACTCATCCACGATTATCCCTTATCTCAGAGAAAATCATAAAACACCAAAACATGAATCCTATGAGCCTTGTTTCCTTGAGCTAGGAGTGGGGCCATTTGGGGGCACCTTTGGCTAGACATTGCTAGGCATGAAGAGTATTGGAAATCGAAAAGGACAACGTCCCTGCCCATTGGAGTTCTCTAGGGTTAAGCAAAATGTAATGAAGTGGCAGAGTCAGCATGTGTCAATGCAGCAATAAAATCCAAATTAAGACAGGCTGCATCCCAGCACATGAACTAAATCAGATTTCCCTTGAGCTTCAGTTGTCTCATCTGCAAAATGGTATAAACCTTGATAGTAGATAGAACTAGTAAAGAAGCATGACATGTTTAGAACAGTGATGTGCAGGAGGTGAGGTATTCCTGATTGTGTCTTCTGCGTGGAACATGGTCCAGCGAGGACCTGATGGACATCAACCCATAATACTATGAGAAGGAAAGAGCTAAGCAAGGAAGCCAAAGGATATTTGATTTCCTAACAGAAAGATCCCAAATTGGAGTGATACTTTTGTCATGTCTGCCTATTCAAATAATCAATGACTTACCTCCCAAAAATTTGTTTTTACAGAAGGAAAACTCTTAGAATTTAGTTTGGCAGGAGTTTACATTACAGAATTCAAATGAGATTAACTTGATATTTTCACCATCAAATGGAACTTCCAGTGTGCCCAGTGCCAGGAATAGGATACAACTAAAGGAATTGTTGGTCAAAGGAGCCCCATGGAAATCCCCAGACAACTCAGGCTATTGCCAATGCTATACCACAACTCATGATAAAGCCCCATTGCTGATGACAACACCTACATAGTTCATTGAACATGGAGAAGTTGAACTGGCTCCTAGCTGGAGCCTTCATCTCTACTGACTCGTGTTTGTGGTACTGGAGGCTACCCTGCACACTACCAAAAAAGGTAAACCATCAACCCAGCTACAAACCCTGTAAATTACAACAGTCACCTACCTATGTGATATACCAGGACAATAGTGGCACAAATCCAACCACTCTGATTGAATGTAAGGCCTATTCCAAGAGATAGAAGCCATGACTAACACTGCTCAAGGTGACTTGAGACTACATAGGCCATGTGTCTAGGGGAAAACCAAACTATTGTTCTGCTGAAGGAACATGGCAACAAAATGACTCCTAATGACACTCTGCTAGTCCCATTGGTAAGTGCTCATCCATCAGCCGAGAAGCTTCCACTTCCAGTAGAGGAACTACTCAAGAGACCCACAACTGCACAGTGTACAGAGAGTAAGAGATTTTAGAACACTAAGTCCTAAAATGGGTGTCTTCATCAGACCCCTCCCTTCAGAGCTTGGGCAATTATTTGGAAGAGGAGGTAGAAAGATTGTAAGAGTCAGAGGGTATAGATGACACCAAGGAGACAGCGTCCTGTAGACACAGCAGCATTGACTTACATAACAACTTAGAGAACATGGTAGTATGCACAGGGTCTCAGCACTGGGTGGGTGGGAGAGGAAGTGGACATGAGCTCTCATCCCTAACCAAGAAGCTGTCTTCAATTGATAACTGATTGCAAAGGAAAACTCCATTTTCTCCAATGGAGTCTCACTAGGAATGTAAACCACACTTAAGTATAGGTCCCATGCCCAGCATAGATGGTCAACACAAACCAATCTCAATGATAATTTTGTAGATTTTATTTCCTATTATTTTGTTTGGCTTTTTTTTATCTTGTTGGTCTTTTGATTGTCTATTGTGGTTTCCAGTTTTGTATTTTTCTGACTTTATGTGCGTGTGTGTGTGTTTGATGTGTGTGTTTCTTGTGCCTTTTCTTTATTTTTGTTTATTATTCTGAAATTTTTTTTAATTTGCCTGTTTTCCAAAGGGAGAGCGAGAGAAGGGAAGTATAGAATTAGATGTGTATCTAGGAGGCGATAGGGAGGAGAAACTGATCAGAATATACCATATAAAAAAAAACATTTTCAATAAAATATTAATGGGGTTCAGTGTGTTGTAGCCCATTACTGACTCTCTCTCTCTCTCTCTCTCTCTCTCTCTCTCTCTCTCTCTCTCTCTCTCTCTGTGTGTGTGTGTGTGTGTGTGTGTGTTTTATACTCAGGCCATTCTTTTTTCTGAATTGCCCTGTGCTGTGTATCCAATGGCATGTGAAATATATGAACACACAGCAGCTCCATGTGCTTTATCTTGAATTTCAGTGTGATTTTCAAAGCGGCATGCACCTACTAAACAATTTGAACATGGGCAATGAGAATGGATATGGCAAATTACGAAGAACAGGAATGCTAATCAAAGATGTATGCCTTTGAAATATTTTCTGATACAAATCTATACAGTATGCAAGTCTCTAAGCGGCCAGTGAAAAGTCTGGGGAAGAAAGCACCCTGAGTAAGGCTGAGTTTTGTAAGCATGGTGATAGAGCTGGAAAAGCATTACTGTTCCTAGGACAGTCCCTGGAGTGAGGATGCCAAATGGATTTGGGAGAGCTGAAAAAGAGCACTGAGTGGTCGTGTACATACCACTTGAGAGGCAGAAGCAGGTGGATTTCTGAGTTCAAGTCTAACCTGATCTACACAGCGAATTCTAGACAGCCAGGACTACCCAGAGAAACCCTGCCTCAAAACAAGAGAATGAAAAAGAGCATAAACTCATTTTCTAGAAGGAAAAAAGAGTAAGTGACCATTAAATGCAGCCATGTTTTGCTATTTCTGAGATTAGTTCCAGCCCCCCCGAGGCTATCAAAATTGCAAAATTGCTTAAGTCCCTCAGGGAGGATGGAGAACTATTTGCATAGTGCCTAGAACGCATGCACATCACCCAGAACACTTACATCATCACTTCTAGAGTACTTAGACTAACACAATGCAAAGACAAATGATTCTGTATCTCTTAAGGGACAATAAGGAAACGTACATTTTCAAGATATAATACCTCTCTTTTTCTTCCCCTATCCCTCCCCTGCCCCAGGATGGCCTCAAACTCATGGTCCTGCCTCTACCTTCTAATCCTGGAATTCCAGGCATTCACTGTACTGCTATGCCAGGCTCCAGACGGGTTTAGTTTGACTTGATTTTTTTTTGTTTCTGTTCTTGTTGCTGTTCTTTCTATTTTTAGTTGTATCTTGAATATAGAATCTTTAGAAATGGAGGGCCAACCATCTGTTTTGAAGATTTAAAGGTAGTTTTCATGTTTATGTGTGTGTACCTGCGTGAATTCATGTGCAACACATGCATACAAGTGCCAGAGGAGGCCAGAAGACAGTGTTAAATTCCAGGAACTAGAATTCCTTGATTTATGAAAAAGTATGATGTAAAGACTGTATCTAGAAAAATGCAAGCAAGTTTTTAAATTAAATGTACATTTTAGGGAATATATTATTTTTCATTTTATCTTGGTTATACTGAATTTTCAGTAGGATACTGATAGCTTAACTTTCTTCACCTCACTAAAGAAGTTCACTTGGTCCTCATTCATAGCTGTCTTCAGCAGCACAAGGTCTGAGGCCTCTGGGGCCTGTCAGTTTCTCTAGGAAGCCCTTGACTCAGCCCCATCCCTCTTTTTCTAGGATGCTAGTTCCTAGCTTCTCTGTCCTAAGAGTTCTGTGTCTGTACCTTGTGGATAGAATACTGTCTTGAAATCCTCAGTAGGTATTCCAGCCTTTTTCTTTCAAAGCACGGATGAGTTTGGAATTGGCATCATTTATCCTCAAACATTGCTGACAAGATACCTGAGTTCCCCAGTCCTCTCCCCTCCTTACCCAGCTTGTCAGGTTAATTTTCCTTTAGTTCTGCCCTTGGCGCTCTTTTCATGTTGCTTCCTTGAGCAGCATCACGGGTTTATGGTTTTAACTACTACCTGCAAGCAGATGACTCAAGCACATTTCTCCCTGAGCGCCAGACGAATAAAACAACTGCCCAGTAAACTCCATGGATCAGAGGCCTCTCAAAGCAGCAGGACCAAACTTTATTATCTCTCTCCTTTGTAAGCTACCCTACCTGTGCATCCTTTTGCGGTTCATAGCAGCAGCACGAACTCTGCAACAGCAGATAAACGCGAGTCTCGTTCCTTTTACCCAGCTAAGATCTGGTGGTTTTCTCTCTCTGGAAAAAGATCAAACTCCTTTGCATGGCAAATCAATGTCAGGATGGTAAATGCTTTAACAACTGGCATTTTACTGCTGGCACTTGCCACCACCCCTGGCATTTGTATGTATCCCCATCAAGACTGCTTTCAAACTGTCTCTATGACATCTCTGAAAGCAAAGCTAAGAAGAAGTTTCCAGGAACACACAATCGCAAAGTGTTTATCTCCTGTAGAAACATAAGCACAATTATCCTCAAGAAAACATAGATTATTGGGTAATGTAGCAAAAATAGAGAACAATTCATTTTGAGTATTTATTCTTTGTAATATAATTATTTATGTAATCTGATAACTAATAATGTAAGAGTAACAGTAATAATAATGTAATGTAACAGACCTTCAAAGTTCCTGAAAATTTAACCTTGGATTTTTGTAAGCATACCACTTTATTACCTGGAGCCTGCCTGGCATTCCTGCTCCAGTTTTCTGTGCATTCCAATTAACCTATAATTTGCTGATGCTAAGACTTTTTCACCTTTTTAAAAATAAATATTAACTTTAAATATTTATTTTATGTGCATGAGTGTTTTGCCTGCATGTATGTCTGTGCAATGCATGCACACAATGCCTACAGAGGCCAGAAAGGGGAGCTGGGGTTACAGACAATTGTTAACTGCCATGTGGGTGCTAGGAATCGAACCTGGGCTCTCTGGAAGGGCAGACAGTGCTCTTAACCAGTGAGCAATCTCTGCAGCCCCATTTTTCCACCTTTATAAACAAGTTCCCTTTACCAGCAACAATCCACAGCTCTTCTGCCTTATGCACTCATCTGACAAATAACTTATTTATCCTTCAGTGCTTAAAGTCATGTTACTAATAGACATTTTCCCTAGCTCCCTTCCTCTAAACACAGCATACCATCTGGCTGGCATTTCCTGCTGACAAGGTTAGCTTTGGTGCTAGATCTACTTAACATGTTTCATTTAGTTTTTTTGTATCTCACATACATACATAAGCCGTTTTTTTAAAAAAAATGTTAAAGCTGGACCTCATGGTTCCATGCCTGTAATCCCAGTGTTCAGGGGACTGACAGGTGATCAAAATTCTAAGCTAGCCTGAGCTACCCTGGGAGAACCTGTCTTTAAAAAATTAGGTTATTGAAGCAAATTACTATAATGCTAATAGGCTTCAAGCAAATGCAAGGTTGAGCTCATTTCCATTGTCATCCCACAGCATTAAACAGTTTTTCTCTGAAGGCTTCGCTGGGATTCTGGACACTTATATCCTGCTGTGCCTCCTCTTTGCATGGACTCCTTTCTAGAACTATGGGCTCAATCATTCATGTAAAACATACCAGCTATTTGGTTATCATATAAAGGAAACTGCACAAAAGTTCCAAAAGAAGAGGAGCAGGGGAAGGAGGAGGAATAGAGGGAAGAGGAGGAAGAGTAGTAACGAGAGGAACAGGAGGAGGAAGAGCAGCAGGAAGAGAAACAGCAGCAGGAGGAGGATGAGGAAGACTGTTCTCTTTGGAACTGCATCTAGGAGTGGAGAAAAGACACATGCTTTCTCTGTGAGCTTCTGCCCCTGAGTTCCAGGTTGGAACTACCATTATTGCTGCCACCCATGATGTGGACTGGTGACTTCCATGGTTCTGCAAATGATGTTCTTGCAGCATTACCTTAAAGCATTTCCTTCTCCTCCCAAGCTCCAAATCTCTAAGACAGCTCTGTGTCTTTGGGACTTCTTCAGTTGAGCTTTTAGGAAGCATCAAAGCCTGCATCCCTTAGCTTGCTTTTTCTCCTTAAACTAATGTTCTAAAAGCTGGCCTGTTTCTCACCCCCCAGTTCTTTCTTCCAGGCTCTCAGCTACTCACTAGGAAGTTTCCTCAAGCAAACCGGGCACTTATCTGCTAAGCAGGGATGTTTTCATTAGTACAGGCCTCCCTCAACTAGCAGAAGATGTTTCTGAGTACATGTGTTGTCTGAGAGCAACTTCGTATTTGGCTCTAACCAGTCCTCACAGGGACAATGACCATCTCCTCATTAGAACTGCTTAATCTATGGTCTTGAGCCAATTTATCGGCACACTGTAAAACCATAATTTTTTTTTCAGGTACAACCTTTGACACGACTTAAATGCTTGATGAATATTTGTTGACTGAAGGTATAAACCGAGTAACAAACATTTGGAATGGAAGTACCCAGGGATGTACACAACACAGCTAAAGTGAGAAGTCACCTTTACCTTCGAACATCTTATACTTGGGAGCAAACTGCCAAGCTCTTTAGCTCTTAAGACATGTTCAGACCAGCTTGAACCAAATGATTTTTCCGCATGTTTTGTCTGCCTCCCCCAGTGTTAAATGACTCTTAAATGCATGTCCCTGGCACCTTCGACATCCTTATCTAAAATAGACGAAGGCTTTGCAATTTTCCAGAACTTTTAGAACACTCACTGACTTGTGTTCACTTACAAAATTTGCCCTATATATTTTCAGTTTAAAGTAACATTTAAAAGGTTTGAATAGAGCCAAACCAAGCCACAGAGGTTTTCCAAGGGTTGGAAGTTTCTGGATGAAACTGGGTTGACAGCTTAAGTAAATGATTGCAGCTTCCAGTGTTCCCCACCCCCACCCCATCCTGTCCGGTAACAACTGTCACTTCAGTACAAGGTTAAAGTGGTCTGACTATTCCTGGCAGATGGGCACTTAGCAGAATGAACCCTCCCAGAGACCCAGGTCCCCTCAGGCAGCTGTGTGGGGCCTTGGATACAATGCTGGGATCCCCAGAGGAGGAGAAAGGATTGTGGTGCAGAGAAAGAGGCTCCCAGCGGGAGGCAGGCGGGTTTGCCTGACAAGGAGAGAGCTGTCTTTGGAGGGCTCTTAGCAACAGCCCTGATTTGACCCGCCTCAGCCGTGAGAAAATCAAATCAGAGCGCCTTGCTTCCAGACTCCACACACCATCAGCGGGCGATTGTCGAGGCATCCTTTCTCCTGCCTGTTAATTACCTGCCCTGGGAATCTCACGCAAAGTGCTGCTGAGAGGGGTAGCAAGCAACCATCGCTCACCCTCAACCCAGCCCCCGACTGCCGGGGGGTTCAGGCTCGCGAGTGAGTCCGTACATATCATCCAGTCTGCCTGACAGGCAGGACTGAGAGGGGGGTTTCAGCCCTCCTGGGTCGGCTGGGGCTTTATTCTAGAGTCCATGGCGCGTGGCTGCGCTTTTCTTTCCCATTTGTAGGTGAAACCCCATTGGCTTCATTGGCTCCTTGATTTAAACCACGCCCGGCTTTCTGTCCGCTGTGCTGCTGCTGGGCTCGGCCTCCCTGCCACATCCCAGCCGGGTTCTCAGGAAACCCGGGGGCTGCTGTGGCTGCTATTGTGTGGATGCCGCGCGTGTCCTCTCTTCTCTTCCAGAGATGGCTAACAGGGGCCCGAGCTATGGCTTAAGCCGAGAGGTGCAGGAGAAGATCGAGCAGAAGTATGATGCGGACCTGGAGAACAAGCTGGTGGACTGGATCATCCTGCAGTGTGCTGAGGATATAGAGCACCCGCCCCCGGGCAGGGCCCATTTTCAGAAATGGTTGATGGACGGGACGGTAAGCTGGGCAGGGATATTGGTTGCTGGAGCGGTGGAAGGAAGCCCTCCTGGGGCCCTTTCTTTCTATGTGAGGGCCCCGGGAATCCTCTGTTGCCAAGGTCTGGGTCTCACCGGAGGAACGGGAATGCCTTTATTTCTCTAGGGCTGTGAGATGAGGGCTCCCTGTACAATTCCCTAGCTAGTTTAGAGGCTTCTCCACCCATCTGAGCATCAAGCTTCCTGCTGAGCTGTAAGCAAAATTAAAGCCCTTCGGATATTTCCACGGAGAATAGAGCTAAGTGCAGCCGTTTGATCTCCTTTGCCTTCTAGGTGCATCAGCCTTTCTGGGGCTTTTCTTACCCCCAGGGGAACCCGCTGGTTACACGGTGAAACAAAGGAAAAGAGTCAGGCTAGTCAACTTCCTATCCTCCGGGGAAGCTCAGGGGCGCTGGAGCAGAAAGGGAATCCTTATTTGATAGTGGGGTTCCTTTCTGTCTAGATGCTGTGTGTTTGGGTTCCAGGAGGACAGCTCAGCTCAGTCGAGCAAGCCCGTCTTTTCTGGCAGGGTGTGATTTACTGTTACATAACTGCGATCCCACCCATGTGTTGGGTAGACCAAGGCTTGCTTGGCTTCGTCTTCTCAGAGTCGGTGAGAAGATCCAACTCAGTTCTTTCACACGTTATAAACTCATATAGGATGAGTTAGTGAGGAGAGCAGATCCCAGAAAGCAGATCACAATCCTCCCACTTCCCCATGAGCCTCCAACGCATCCTCCATTAAGAGTCTGAGATCATGTCCTCATCACCCAGCATCATTTCCAATGAGAGAATTGGATTCCGGTTGCAGGACTGTGGTCAGCTGTAGCCTGAGAATGGGCTCCCTGGGGTCTTCTTCCGTGTTTAATGTGGGAGCATGTGTGTGTGTGTGTGTGTGTGTGTGTGTGTGTGTATGTGTGTAGATGCACCATTCACTTCTGACTTGTGACATTTATTGCAAAGGCAAACACTGATTCTCTGTCCCTGTGCTCCCTTCAGGTCCTGTGCAAGCTGATAAACAGTTTATATCCACCAGGACAAGAGCCCATCCCCAAGATCTCAGAGTCAAAGATGGCTTTTAAGCAGATGGAACAAATCTCCCAGTTCCTGAAAGCGGCCGAGGTCTATGGTGTCCGGACGACAGATATTTTTCAAACAGTGGATTTATGGGAAGGTAAACAGCCCTTCTGTCTTTGGGTCTGTTTCCCCTGGACTCCCATTCCCATACCTCTTCTTTTCTCTACCATCTATTTGTAAAAGCCACTTACATAGAGCTTCCTGGCAATGCGGGGGGGAGGGAAGTTGTCACCCCATGGACAGTGTTGTCCTTCCTGCTTTATGGGTAGGGGTCCTGTCCTATACATGCTGAGGATATGGCAAGTACCTCAGCAAACTAGAAGTGTGCACAGAGAAGAAGTGAACTGGTTGCATGGATGTCTTTTCCTCTAGTTAGCCAGCCGTTCATAACAAATCACATTTCGTGGAAAAGAAGGGAGGCAGGCATGAGTGAGTGCTCTTCTGACTCACCAGCAGTGGGGCTTACAGACAAAGCCATCTGCTCCTCTGCCATTCAATCTGCAGGAGAATGAGCAAGCGCTCCATCTTCCTGTTAAACAACTATCCAGAGCACAGGGACTGTATCTTCTAGGTGGGCATTCTCCAGAGCACAGTGACTGTATCTTCTAGGTGGGCATTATCCAGAGCACAGGGACTGTATCTTCTAGGTGGGCATTCTCCAGAGCACAGTGACTGTATCTTCTAGGTGGGCATTATCCAGAGCACAGTGACTGTATCTTCTAGGTGGGCATTATCCAGAGTACGGTGACTGTATCTTCTAGGTGGGCATTATCCAGAGCACAGTGACTGTATCTTCTAGGTGGTTATTCTACTAGGGGAGACTACCAGATGGTTTTTTTTTTCATTCACATTTGTGAACTGACTTGGTGAGAAATATCTCTCAAAGCTATGTAGATAAAAGCTTAGCTATGGAACTATTTAGCAATCCACCATGATTGGAGAAAATGGTGTGAAATGGAGGTATTGCTGGAGAATCTGAGGGACCAATAGCCATGTGGCGTCCAATCCCATTTAGTGAAAATGGACATGTTAGTCCATACAGCCACCACTAGGCCTGCCTGAAGCTCAGAGAGGCTGTCTAATTGCCAGATTGATTGACACACTCATTGTCACTGGCTGTCATCACAGGGCAACCCACAGAACCCCTTGGGTGGTGACCCAAATGGCCTGCTGACAGAGAGATTAGACTAATGCTACTTTGATCAAGAGCCATGGGCATCCTAAGCAGAGGACAGTCTGCCCAGATAATTATAAAGAAAAAAAATCACCTCTTCCATCCTCACAATGACCTCAAGCCTCCCTTCAAAGAAGACTCCTATTTCATGCTTTTTGCGTGAGTGAGCAGTTCAAACCTGAAGAGGCCAGGGGTCTGAACTTGTATTTTTTCTAGTACCTCAGATACCTGAAATGCTGGCTAGGCCACTGGACCTCATGGGCATCTGCCTCCAGTTCTCCATGGGATGTCCCCATTGAGCTTGATAACCAGGTCAAAATAATGGTGATTGTCCACAGTTAATACAGTTTCTTTTCACTGATATTCCTCTTCTCTAGAAGCACATAGATGAGAGCTTTTCTGGACAATGACACACGGTTCTTCTAACTAAACTATGAAGGGAATTTTTTCAACCTCCTCATTGCATAGCTAATCACACCTGCCTGCCCTTGTTATAGGTGTTCATCAGAATTCATAGTTCACAGTCCTGAGCTCCTCCCTAGGCTCTGAAGCCGAAACAGAAGACCTTATTCAACAGGCCACATCACTCTTTCATCTCTACCATGAATGTACTGCTGTGTCACGGCAGTTACTAACTGTTGATGCCAGGGAGGCAGAGGAGCATGGAGAAGGATGAATCAAAGCTGTGTGGAACCAAGAGATAGGGTGTTAGAGAAAATGAGAGAAACCCTGGTGAGCACTCAAGCGCAGGACGTACGTAAGAGGAAGGGCACTGGAGGTACCTGGGAGGTCGGGTCTAAAGGGAGCCTACCCATCTCCATTAGGGAAGGGCTAGCTTTACTTCCTTTCCCCCTTTATCCAAACACCGTGGAGAGGGGCTCTGTACTTGGGAGGAGGACTCAAAAAGCGGGGAGGGAGAAAGAGCAGTACTTCTGGGTGGGCAGCATGCATGGCAGTCTATACATCTGCCATACCCTGTGTTAGACACTCCTGGAAAAAGAAGAAAGCTAGGAGGCATAAATGTTAGCGAGGCAACCTGAGATGCAGCTCTGAGATATGATAATACTTCTAGATAAAAAGTAAGACAGACAATAAAAGTCATCATTCGCCATGTCTCACCATCCCTGCCCCGATGTAGAAGAGGAGGACTTTAAATGAAATACGGAGACTCTTGCTCAAGGCACTATGATTGACAGGTCACAGAAACGCTAGAACTACACAAAGGTGGGGATGTGCAAGAGAGCTGACAGCAGGGAGACAGATGCTGAGGAGTTTCCAGATAACTTGCTGGAAGCCCCAAGGAGCTGAGACTGAAGATGATGTCATGGGCAAGAGACTTGATATTTCCCAGGATCCCTGTCTGAAGCTCAGGCCAGAGCTGTTTCCTGGACCGAGGAGCGTAGGAGTAGAAAGCAAGTTGCTTTGAACAGGGAAGTGGGTGGGATGGCCTTGGTGGGAGGCTCTGATCCTTTCTACAGCTGCTACTTGTAATGCATGATGTGGTTGATGACTAAACTGTAGTCAAAGAGCAGGGTTGGCGTGTGTTTGTGTGACATGTCTGCGTGAGGATGTACACACTCTCTATCACATAGATATCAGACGTCAGACTAGCTGTGTGCACATCTCATCACATCTACCATTCCGCTCCCTGACCAAGGTTGCAATCCTGCCCTCACACTTCAGGTCCTTCCGTTATTTCATGATTCCCTGCATCACAGTTGAGGTGGCTGTGGCTGCTAAGAGTCCAGCCCCCACTCTTCCTGGACACTTCCCTTCCTCCTCTGCAGGTGCTTTATGCTTGGCTGCTCTCAGTACCCCATTTCTTCTGCTTGGCATGTGTCTCCTAAATATGGTTCTTTTTGCTCACAGTGCCTTTCCAAGCTGCTTCTATGTTGCAGATCAGCAAAGCTGCAGGAGGCCAGGTTTGCCAAGTGCCTTCTTGTTTAAGCTTCCATTACTCATATAGGTGGGGCCCCAGAAGTCTCCACCATTCTTGAACCCCCTGTAGATACATTGTTTCGGAGAGACCTGGGGCCGGCAAGGACGCAAGGGTCTTCAAAATGATACCCAGGTGACAGCTTGATCATGGAAATAATACAAAGTTACCAAAGCTTCACTGGGGAAGGGCCAGAGTGACCTTCATTGTTGGAGATGGGGAAAGGCAAGGGCCACTGCAAAGAATGGAAGGGGACGGGAAGAGCCCCTCTGTGAAGAAAAGAGGTAAATGCTCTGACAGGTTCCTTTCAGATCTGGCACAGGGCAGGGGTGGGGCTGTTTCAGCTCTGACTCAGGAGCCTGCAGCATCTTTGCTATGAGTACCAGATGGGAGACCAGAGAAAGGGAGCAACAATAAACTGAGTCTGTATGTGTATAAGAGAGAGAAAACACACAATAAAAAGTGAGTAGCTGGCCTGAGGTCTGGTCAGAAAAACTGCAGTGGGACTGTCCTATGAGGTGGGTGGAGTCAGGCTCCCAAGGCAGAAATCAGAGAACCTGGACCGAACCTGTGTGCTATCACTTCTCAGCTAAAGTGTCTTAGCCTTGAATTGCTCCTGCATCAAATGGGCCTAATAGAACCTATTTCATGGGGTTGGGTCTGGGGAACAAAGGAAGCGATGTATTAGAAATGCTCAGATGGTGCCTGATAAGGTACAGGATAAGTATTGTTAGTAGCCTGCCCTTTCTGGGACTAATAGGAAGGGCGGGGACTGGAGGGTCATAGATTCCTCTTTAAACGATGGATTTGATTAATTATCACACTTACAAGCTGATAGGATTGCCTGGATGACCGTTACCCTGGCCATCATTCACGCGGGTTACCTTATTGACTTTTTCACTTAGAAGACATTGAATTTGTCATCTGTCCCTAGGATACATTGTATTTCCAATGTCAGACCTGGGAGCCCTTTGTAGAATGAAAATAGCATGGGTTTTAGAGTGGCTACATTGAAAACGGTCTTCCAATGCATCCTAGCTGTGTGACTCTGTTTACAGTGCTCAGCTGCCTAGAGTCTTGGTTCTCTTCTGTGTATTGGCTAGCACCCCCAACCCCTAAAGGAATTGTATGGAACAAACATGTTAACTCTCTAGCACAATATATGATTCCTACTTGCCTAATAAATGTCGACTTTTCTTCTGCTTCAGTAAGCTCATCAGCAATGACCTTTGGGGCCTATTTGTATAAGCACTTAGTGTCAAATGTTAAGAATTCTAAAATGTCAGAGCAGACAATACTCAAAGAACACTCAGCCTGATTATTCTTCTCAACAATTGAACTGATGGAGGATAATGGGTGCATGGTTTTATGTTGTCTGTTCTTTTCTCCTGATGATGGGAGTTGGGGAGGTGTTGTTTACACGGAAGGGCAGAGCCTGGAAGGTTCACGTGTGCTCTCTCAGGAGGTGTCACTGTGTGCTGTTCCTCAACAGCAGAAGCTGAAGACTCATTTCTCCTAGCCTGAGATGGGTTTTGGGATACAGCACGGTACCCACCATGACCTGAGCTATCACAAATGCCCACTCCTCCACCTTCCTTTCCCATGGCAGCACCCTCAGCTGCTGGCCATTGTATTTTGTGAGCTTTTCCTTTAGCGTCAATCTCCAGCACGCATCACAGGCATGCAGTCTGACTGACAGAAACATTCTTGACATGTTAAGCCTGCAACAAGGCCCAAGTATCTGCATTTCTTACCAATTTGTAGGTGACGCTGCTTTTGCTCTCCTGGGAGCCCCACTTTGAGAGCCACTACCTTACAGTTTCCCTTCCCACTGGCCAGAATGGCAACAACAAAAATCCATAAAATTCAGAGAGACCGCTCAACTTACCTTCTGCCATTTCTCCCTGGCCTGCAGCAACATTTTCACAGGGCGGTGGGAAGTGATTTTTCGTTCACAGCTTGCTTTCTCTGTGATGTGTATATTAAAAATCAGCTTCTAAGAGTTAACAGACTTGGTCAAGACTAATAGAAAATAGCAGTTCTGAAACAAATAATTTAAGGCTGACTTTTCGTGTTAAAAATAGAATAGAAAATAGTGTCAAATATCACTTTTCCTACTCAAGTGACTTCTGCATTGCCTTTATTTTTCCCTTTTTTTCTCATTTGTTTTCTTCTTTTGTTTTTAACTAAGAATAGATTTTTTTTGTACAATATATCCTGATTATAGCTTCTCTCTACCTCCACTCCTCCCAGTTCCAGTTCCTCTCTACTTTTTCTCCCCTCTGGATCCATTCCCTTTCTATCTCTCATTACAGATAAACAGGCATCTAAGAGACAGCAACCAAACATGACAAAATAAGATATAATAAGATGAAGCAAAAACTTTCTTATTGAAGTTGTACATGGCAGCCCAATAGGAAGAAAAGAGTCCCAGAGCAGCAGGCATAAGAGTCAGAGGCGTGCTTGCTTTCACAATCAGGGGTCCCATAAAAATACTAAGTCAATGTCTATCTATCTATCTATCTATCTATCTATCTATCTATCTATCATCCATCTATCTATCATATATCTATCTCTATCATCTCTCTCTCTCTCTCTCTCTCTATCTATCTATCTATCTATCTATATATATATATTATACCACCTGTATATTTTTTAAACCTTCAATGAAGCATTGCATCACCCAAGACCCACACTCTACAGTAGGGTTCCCGTTTCCTATCTATAATAGTACATTCTGTGAGTTTGGACAAATGTGTCCATCATTATAGTATTGTGCAGCATACTTTCACTACCCTAAAAATCTTCTGTGGCCATCATTTTATCACTTTCCATTATCAGTCCCAGTGACCACTGCTCCTCTTGCTGTCTATCTGGTTTTGCCCTTTGTAGGATGTCACATAGCACTGTGCGCAGTCCGTTCAGATTGTATTAGCTCTGCTGTGAAACCTCAAGTCCGCTATTAACTTCTCAAGATAAAGAAATAGAAGAACCCAGACAGCCTGTTGGTGCAAGCTTGCCTTCCTCTTCCTGTGTCGCTTTACTTCTCAGGGACAGTGGCAAATTCTTATGTCATCACCGGGACTGATTTGTTCACGCTCTGCTTGCGTGTGGAAAACTGTCAATGTCTGAACAGTCTGTCTTTTAGGATTGTACTTCTTTATTTTCTTAGGAGAATGGTATTTAGAGGAAGTAATCAGGCTGACATGGAGAGTCATAGCATTTGCCAAAGTGTCCAGGATGGCTTTCAGGAATCAAAGAGATGCTAAGGAGGCAGACTTCCAGCTTGGACAAAGCACTTCTGATGATCGGTTTTGGTCTTTGGATTTTGCAAAAGATGTCTCTGGAGGGAGTTCTTGCTTAACGAAATGTGTGTAGTTCTTAGCACTCATCAGCTAGAACCAAGGGTTTAGACTGGGGCTAACAGATCCATCTGACCATGTAAGGACTGTCCTGAGAGATTACCCCAGAATCTGAGTTAAGGAGCTCAGGCTACGTTGATGGTCAGGCTAGGATCACAGTCACCAGACACAGCCTGTGTTTCTCAGATTATCACCTGTGTATTACTTACCAAGCTTATTGTAAAATAGATTCTTGGGACTTTCCAAGTCAAATTCTCATGGGAAAAAAAAACCCTCTATTCAAAATTCATATAATACATTTGGAGAGACATCCCCTCTGCAAACTTCCTTGAAGAAACAGCAAAGCTTGGGGATGTACTCTGAAGCAAGCTGGACAAGGAATTTCTTTGCACTTGCACCATTTCGAAAGCTTCACAAGAAGCAAGATCTTACGCTGGCTGTGACACAGCAGTTTAGTTTTTGATGCCCTATGCCCACCATGCTGTGCATATCTTCCCTGACCCTCCTGTTTCATAACACATTTACATATTTGACCCCTGTTGACACAGGTTGGCTTCTAGGAGTGGCCCCAATTCCTGCCACCTGTTTCTTCCAACTAGCACTACTCACTTGATTTCAGTTTCTAATGGGGAAAGAAGCCAGTTTGGACAAGAACTCTCGTTCCCATGTCATCAGTCCAAGATTTCTGGAATTCTTCACGAAAGTCTCTACTAGAAAACATACAAATAAAATGGACTAGCTGTGCACTGGCTAAGACAGAAGATTTGTAGTCATTAAATTACTTAGAGTCTTAATAACTAATTTAGTCACCATGCAGACTCCAAATATTTGTATTTTTTAATGTTATATGAGTGAAGATATAGCAAAATTATTGCAGACAAAAATGTCCAATGGCTTATGACCATTTTGGGATGGGTGTCCTTATTCCTATGGTATCCAATATCAATGCTCAGATTTAGATTCCTTGTGTTACCAATACCCTGACACCTTTGGTTATCTCTGGTCGCTGCTTCCTCCCAAGGAACATGGTTCCTCACCAATTTCACAAAGGGGAGGGGCAAAGGGGATAACAGTGAAGTGGAGTGTACCTACTGTGGAGTTTGATTTCAGTCCAACAGAAGCCAGAGCTGGGCTCTGGTTTACTTGTTGGGTGACTTTGAGGGTATTAGCAAATTTTCTTGAATTAGTTTTGCTGTCCACAGATGGGGAGGAGTAGTCTCCACTGCATAATGTTACGACCACATGTGATAAAACATCTAGCCCATGATTTACATTACATATCTTTCTTCGAAACCTCTTTAGAAAAGAAACCTTCTGGTTTGTTCCTGTGAAAGATTGGCTCCTTCTCTTAGATGCACCTAACTCAGTCACACACATTCACTTCCTTGTCCACTGTACGGAGAAGAGGGTGGGTGGTGTTGATTTTATGTCTCTAGGTTCCTGGATCTCTCACCCTTGCCTGCGGCTCCATCCTTTCTGAGTGTATATATGTGCACATTAGCTCCTTCTGAAGGAAGCCACACTGTGCTGGAACAAAGCTTATGTCCTACCTATTGCTCATAGAATGATTATGGCTGACTTGCTGAGCGTTTTCCACATTGCCCCAGATCCTGTGCGTGTCAGACCCACACGCTCCACCTATCAGGACTATATTCCTGCTGCTTTGTGTAAGAGGTGAGCTTATTGGCAGACTCTAGCTCATACTTCCTGTACTTACTCATTTTCTCCTAGGTTCTCCTTAATCGCTTTGCCGTGTACGAGCACACCCAGCCACATCTCCTTCCAGAGTGCCATGACTACAGGTTTATCTTTCACAGCAGCCTATTGTATAGTGACAGTTACAGAAAGGCATTATGTGTGTGGAAGAGAAAAGTTGTCCTAACTGCCATCTCTGCCTTTCTTCTCTCCAAATTCTTGGTGTTTTTTGTATCCTTCCGTTGCCATCTATTGCGGATACTCCGCTCACCATCACCCTAGCAGCTCAGTCTGGGAGAGTCTTCACTGCAGAATTTCCTGTACCTACAGCCGTCCCCACTGGCCTCAAGCTCCAGGCAGTTGCCCTGTAGTGAGTGTCAGACGTAGGGTGGAGGACTCCACGTGAGGGAAGGAGTCCTCTCTCTTGGAACACATGAGCATCCTGAACAGGACCACCTTAAAGGCCATAATTGCTGATTTCACTACAGTTCCTGCTCCCTTCTCTGCCCTTCCCCTGTAACTCTGTATTCCCCAGGGGCTGAGTTGCGGGAAGCACACTAAGGAGACCACAGAGGGCTCACTGGGTCCAATCAGAGCCTTTGCCTATCTGCTCCCCCCTGTCTCAGGCCCCCAGAAGCCTCTTTCTCTCTCTTTTAGCTCGGTGCCTTTTAGAATTTGCAGCCCTCGTTCCTGCTTTGTGCAGACCTTTGATCCACCCACACCAGTAGCACCTTCTCTAGTGTAAGATTTGCCAGTCCTCCGAAAAGGAGGAAGGGAAGAGGATGAAAGGGGCTGGCTGATTGGCAGGTTCAGCTGCCTTCTCTGGGGCAATCCTATGACCATGTCCCCGCTCCTTACGTGAGACTACCCGATGCCCCCTCCCCTGCTTTGTTCTCTCTCACACATGGCCAGTGATGTATTGTCTCCATTAGTCCCTTTCATGCATCACTTGTGCCTTGAGTGCTTTCTGTGTTGATTTCTTTCTCCATTTGCCTGTGGACCAGAGCACTGAGTGACTACTCAATTTGATGAGCAGGGATGATTTTAGACCCTGCTAACCCAGATAAAGTAAAAGAGAGGAGCCCCCTGGGGTCTGGGGCAGAATTACTCTAAGCAACCAATTTATCTGCATTTTTCCTTTCTCTGTCCACTCATGAGGGAAGTGCTCTTCTGCAGGCCATCACCCAGGACCTCCTGATCAGATCACATCAGAGCATGGCTGAAGCCATGAAGGCCAGGCCCAAGGCCAGGGGTGGATTCATATGTGAGCTGCTAATGTTTGGAGTGTTTATTATACATACTCTTGAATAAATTAGAAGGGACCTTCTTGTGTGAATACAACAATCAGCAGGGTTGGGGTGGGTTTTATGTCAGAGCCACTCTGGGAAGTGTTATTTAGTACTTCTCCCTTGATTATAGTCACCCATAGCCTCCTCTAGCGCTCTTCCCGGGTGCAGAAACACCTTCCGAAATCACTGGCCCTGACATGCTGGACTTTAACCTCTTCACTGGATTCCAGGGAAGGACATGGCAGCCGTGCAGAGGACTCTGATGGCTCTAGGCAGCGTTGCAGTTACCAAGGATGATGGCTGCTACCGGGGAGAGCCATCCTGGTTTCACAGGTGAGTCCTTCCCTGCCTCCCCCAGAGAGACACCTAGAGCTATCAGACACTGTGTGTCTACAAAGAAGCAAACACTTCTGGTCCCACGGCAAGATCCACTGAGAAGGAAGACCTATGCTGCCATTCTAGCCGACACCCAACCAGGGCTGAGGTGCTTGGGATTTCTGCTAGCTCCTAGCATCTCCCTCTCCCTTGTTCTTTCCCTTCTTTCGTCTTTTTAATTCTCTCCAAAGCACCTAATGAAGAATAAATTTGTCCCTTTGCCAAGTATCATCTCGGTTTGTAACCCAGCAGGTTAACTAATAGCTCCTGCTTTGACCCTCAAAAGCGTCCTAGTCTGGGTGATAAGTTATATGATTATTTCAGTCTACTGAAATAGACTAGGCCTTTTAGGACCTTTTCCTTAAGCGATCTTTATGGAGACAGAGAGTCATCTTGGTTCCTAAGGGATAGAAAACTTGTATGTACTTGTCAGCCACAACTCAGTAGACCATAGCTCTCGGTAGGCCATAGTTCATGGTGGGTCAGAGCTCATTAAGAGTTGTAGGCCAGGGAAGAGTCTGCTAGTGTGTTTGACTGCCTCAGATAGAAGCTGTTGTATCCGTATCTTGAGGAGGATTTGGAACTGTCACATGACATAGTTCCATCTCACCCTTTCTACCCAGGAAAGCCCAGCAGAATCGGAGAGGATTTTCAGAGGAGCAACTTCGCCAGGGACAGAACGTCATAGGCCTGCAGATGGGCAGCAACAAGGGCGCCTCCCAGGCGGGCATGACGGGGTACGGGATGCCCAGGCAGATCATGTAAGATGCCACATCTTGCCCACCCTGGTAGAGAGGACGAATGCTCCACACTACAGTCTGTGACAAAGAAATAGGTAGTCAGCTGCTCACCTTCTCCTGTTTCTCAAAGCCTTCTGTCCCCTGTTCTTGCAAATGCTGCACTTCTGCTGGGAATCCACGCTGCCTATCGCTGCCACCCTTTGTTCGTTTAGAACTATGCAAAGACTCCGCTTCCTCTTTCTGGCCTCCTGTGCCCTGAGATCTCCGTTTGTTTGATTATTTATTTATTTATTTGCCAAAAATTTCTCTCCTTGACTTACAGAACGTACCTAATAAACAAATTAGTCTGTGTTCTAGAGTGTAACTTCATTCTCTGTCAGGGACTTTGCCAGCTGGAATGGCTCCTTCCTGCCTCACTCAAGAGGTAGCTGACAAAATGAGATTAGCATAGACTAATAGAAAATGGATTAACGATGAGGAAGCTTTTGCAAGATTATTATGTTTATCTTGGTAATTTCGGTGGAAAAATTAGAAATAGTTTTTCCCACTAGAGATCTTAAAGTTAGGCATCCACAAACGCTGCCTTTGACATACCCATGTTTCTTTAAGTACCTACTGTGTGCTTGTGTTAGACTTTATAAACAAGATAAAGCATCAGGAAATTATGGATGGGTGGATGGATGGAGGGATGGTTTTCTCAAACAACATTTTTTTTTAAAAAACGAGAGGGTTTTTTGTTGTTTGTTTTTAGTGCATGAATTTTCTTCATTAAGGGTGGATCTCAGATCTAAGCTGACATTTATACAGTGTCCTCCCACCCAGTGACCAGGAATGATGCAATATGTAGTACTGCTCTCTACGCACATTGTTTATAGAACCCAAACTCCTATAAGATTACTCAAGATTGATATCTGCCTAACATGAATGAATTTTCAACATTTTTTTCTTCATGGAATAAAAAATTAACAGGGAAAATAAGCCTGGAGACTATCAGTTCATCCTATTCTTTAAAATGCAGTTAGTAGCTAGGTGGTGATGGCACATGCTTTTAATCCCAGCAGTTGGGAGGCAGAGGCAGGTAGATCTCTGTGAGTTCAAGGCCAGCCTAGTCTACAGCAAGTTCCAGGACAGCCAAAGCCTCACAGAGAAACCCTGTCTCAAAAAAAAAATTAAAAAAAATGTAGCTACTAAGAGAAATGAAGTATATTTATTCACACAATGAACCATCAACTAATAAGAAAAGGTAAAAAATAAATTGTGTGTGTATATACATACATTCATACATACATACATACAGCCACTCTAAATATTTGGGTGGTGGGTTTTCAGACTGAGTTCTTTGCAGTTCTAGGCTCTCGCAGAGGTTTCTATGAGATCCTCCGCAACTACCCAGGAAGTCCCTGTGACCCTTCCGTAGCTATTGTTGGGTTGTCCATGGTGCCATCTAAATGTGGCAAACCCTTCCTCAAACCCTACCTTGGAGCTGCCAGATGAGAAAGGAGGGAAACTGAAGACACCGCCAAAGTGAAATAAACCTAGGAGGAAATTCTAAGAGAAAGCTAGTTGGGTTCCTGTGTGGGTGTGGGTGTGTGCAGGAGGTCTGGGAAATACCGTCCACCAGGGAGGGGCAGTTGGAAGGAAGCCTGGTATCTGTGGAGAGAAATTTTTCTGCTCTTTCTAATTTGTGCTCACTGTCAATCAAGGTAATAATATGGCCTCAGGGAACAACTCATTGAGCAAGTAGAGACCCCCAAGGGATGTAAGCATTACTTCATTCTGAGAGAATCATTTAGAATAAGCCAAGTAAATACACCAGCAGCGGCAGGGGGAAGCCCTGGAAACATACAACGGGGAAAAGCTCCATTATAGAACAGTAACCAAAATGAAGAGAATAAAATGAGGCTTGTGTGGCTGGAAGCCAAGGACAGATTACTAAATTAGAATACCAAGAAAACGCACCTCATGAAAACTCACAAATGTCTGCTGAGTACAAAAGAAATAGACAGACAACAGTCAAGGGTTTAGAGTCTCAGAAAGGAGAAACGTCAATTAGGGAAGGAAATGTAATTAAGTAGTTTATTTATTTCGTGTACAGATTTTTGCCTGCATGAATGTCTGCATGCCACAGGCATGCTGGAGAGACATTTTCGAAGAAATAATATTAAGGCTTTACCAGAGTTTTTTTTCTAGACAAGAATTGTTTTAAAACACTCATAAATGCTGGTGGGGGGGGAAGCCTTTATTGGTAGCATTATAGTAAAATGTTTGACCACTGAAAGTAAGAAGAAAACTTTCAAAGCTTAAGAGAATGTGTGTGTGTGTGTGTGAGTCTGTGTGTCTATGTATGTGTGTGTCTGTGTCTGTCTGTCTCTGTGTGTGAGTCTATGTGTCTGCTTGTATAAGTGTGTTTATGGGTGCACACATGCACAAGAGTGCAGAGCACATAGGATTGGCAGAGGATTTCTCACAAGCTTTGAACTCACCAAGTAGGCTGGGCTGGTTGGTGCAAGCCTCAGGGATCTTTGTGTCTGGGCCTTGCCAGCACTGGAATTATATGTATGCCACCACATCCACCTTCTAAAACCCAGCCTCTGGGAATCAAATTCCTCATGCTAGCATAGAAAATGTTTGGCCAGCTAAACTATCTCTCCAGCCCAAAGCTTTTCAAGAGTAAAAGCCATCACATCTCCTCTTTCAAGTCACCCTACCTACCAACAAGTGGCACCCAAGCTGTCTCATGCCAATGACAATGAAGAGCTCACTTTTCATAAGGTTTGTCTCTCTACTTCCTGCACTCCATCACTTTAGTTACCATCCACAGGAAGCTTTAGTGGCATAATATATTCAGTGCTTTTGCTAATACATTTAGTTGCCATGACTTCAAACTGGTAATACTGTTAATTCAGTCCTTGAGACTAGAACAGTTCTGCTGACTTCAGACCTTTTGTTGTCACGGTTACTGTAAAGCATAAAGATAAGGTTTAAATTATGGCTGCATTTTCCCGGAAATGATTATAAAACGAGTGTGTGTGTTTTATGTCTGCTTTCTTTGGAAATTTTGGAGGCTGATTTTCCTATTAAATGGGCCAGGGTCAACTTCTGACATGCTGTAGATTCTGGGTCCTCTTTCACAGTCTTCATATTGTTCAAACAATGAGGGAAGCAATGGCCCTGACACCCCTCATCTAAGATTTTTTGTTCCCAAGCATTAGGAGGTTCTCAAATGAGAGACTCCAGTTCTTGGAAGACTATTTATTCAGTTTGAAAGAACAGCTGTTGGACTGGATTCCAAAGTGTATTCCAATTCTTGGATTGATTGATGTTGCTTTTTTGAGACAAGTTCTCATGTAGCCTGGGCCAAACTTGAACTCGTGATCTTCCTGCCTCCATCCAGCTACCAAGTGCTGGGGTTACAGGCCTATGGCCGTAGATTGGAATGCTTGGCCACCAAGGAGTGTCAGTATTTGAAAGGACTCGGAGGTGTGGTCTTTGGAGGAAGTGTATCACTGGGGATGGGCTTTGGGTTTTCAAAAGCCGTAACAGCCCAGAGTCTCTTGGCCAGGGGATCAGAATGTAACTCTCTGCTACTTCTCCAGCACCATTTCTGCCTCTGTGCCACCATGCTTCCCACCATGATTATAATGGACTAAACCTTTGAAAGTGTAAGCCAGCCCCATTTAGATGTTTTCTTTTAGAGAGAGCTGCCTTGGTCATGGTGTCCCTTCACAGCAATAGAACACTGACTATGACAGGCACTACACCGGTAAACCCTTTGTTTTTGCAGTGCTGAGGCCTCTAACATGCTAAGCAAGCACTCTATTATGAACTATATCCCAAGCCCTCTTTTTACTTTTTATTTTGAGACAGGGTCACACTCAGTCACACCCACAATATGTTTAACATTTCTGTGAAGCCCACTAAGGCCTTGAGCTTGGGAGCCTCTTCCTTTAGGCTTCCGGATAGCTGTAATACAGGCCTGTACCACCGGATCCAGATACAGGACTATATTTTAAAAGAGCAATCATTCCCCCCTCTTAAATTGTATTCTTATTTAGCATGCTATGCATCCTTTCCCATTGCAAGTGGTAGTGATTACTGAAGAGTAAATTCTAAAGAGCCATTATGCAAACCTCAAGTGTCCTCAGTAATACCTCTCCTGTGGCCACTAAAACCACATGTTGGACGAGCGGTGAGCGCTCAGCTTTTCTGTGCGATGCCAACAGGCTGCTAATTGTAGAAATAGGAATTTTCACATCAACACAGGGCAATTCTAGTACGTGCAACAAACAAAAGAAAAAGAATTGGCTATATTTAACATTAATCTTTTCTTTGGCCTATGACCACTCAAAATGACCTATAGTATAGCCTGCAATAGGTGAGAATCCCAGCTAATTCTCCTCAGAGAGCACATTTGTTTCTGGAAGCCACTTTGTGCCCGTTGCCTTAGAACTTTGCAAAGTCATCTAGTAATTTGTGGTTGACAGAAGACTAATCTACGTCTGGGATAACCGGCACATACAATTTACCTGTGCTAGCACGTGTGTGCTTATAGTATGGTTTTCATAATCCCTCTTGAATATTTCACATAATTATGAAATATTCAATTTCATAATTATGTGAAATATTTCATATTTATGTGAAATATGGCTAACTGGCTTCTAACTCAGCAAAATCAAAGCTCTGTTTGGCTCTGAACCTATAATGCAGTCTCAAAATAAATTCCCAAACTTTAATAGCTTTCAGCTATCACGCACAGCATCTCTTGACTCTCTCTGCCCTCATGATCTTTTGGTAGTATGTGTCCTCCAGTTGCAACCTACTCAGCAGGAAGCCTTCTTAAGAACAAGGAGCACAGACATGTTCTTAGCATGTATGTGACATGTGCCATGTCCCAGCAAGATCAGATGAGGAAGTGTATCCGTTTACCATGAAGAATACCTCCACATGGAAACCACTGCACAGTTTACTGCTGAAAACCCACTGGATATGCTGGACACAGTGGTCCACATCTGTAATCCCATCGCTCCACAGAAGGAAGATGCCATGAACTTGAAGACAGTCTTGGCTAATAGTAAGACCCTGTCTCAAAAAGTAAATTGAAATAAAACAATATACAAACAGAAAAGAAAATCCATTGAATGGACATGTCAGCTCTTATTTATTCCCCTAATTTTTGGATTTCACTCTTGAAAATCAAACCATAAGAAATATCCTTGTAGAGGCCTGTGTTTACCCATTGCTCACTAGTATTACCAAGTTAGCATCCTCACTTCCAGCTTACAGTGTCTCCCACAAAGTCTAACTCTACCAATTTCTCTAACTACCATTAGAATAAATATTCTTTAAAAGTCTGTGACTATTTGAAAAGGCATCAAGTTAAGGCCTTAGTGGAATCCAAGGTCCACAGGCAGCTGCAGAGGAATTCCCAAAGGCTCACTGCCCTGCTGCAAATCCCAGTGTTGTTTATGTCTGCCCCATAGTACATTAAACCCATGAGCAATTCATGCTCATAAGGCCCAATGAAGATGACAGGGTTGGAAAAAAAAATTGACCGGTGAGAATGACCACAAAGCATGGCACCAGAAGAGAAATTATTGTTTTCAGAATTCCCCTTGAATGCTTTAGGCAAAAGAACCTAAGTGAAATGTGGTTAATTGATTTATCTCTCAACAAAATCCAGAGCTTGATGTGGCCACTGGCCTATAATATATTCTAAGATAAATACGGCAGCTTTGTAGCCTTGAGCTAAGAAGGTAAAGCCAGTTTGAAGGGCAAAGATAAAACTCACAGAGTGTGCGTTTGTCTGGAGCAAATATTGTCCTACTGACCTTTATTTTAATGAAACACATATTGAATGGCCTTCTGTAGGATAAAGTTATAGATCCATTCTCTTCCATATTCTTGGATCAATACTTCTTTGAGAGAGCATTACATCAGTCTTGGAAAGGAACGGTCTTTGATCACGCAGATTCAAGAATGACTAATGGTCTGTGAAGAGATCCTGTTTCAGAACAAACTAAGAAGAAATAGTCTGTGGTACTTTCACCTGAAAGATGCCATAGGTGGAGCTCTTCTCACAATGCCGTAGCCTGGCTAAGCTATAATGATAGAAATGTATTGCTTACAGGTTGGGCCTCCAAGATCAAGGTATTAGAAGTTTTATGCTTTGTTCTTACTTTCAAAGATGGAGCTTTACTGCCGTGTCCCCTGGATGGGGACCAAACCTTCCACATAGCCGAAGAGATGAAGGGGAATGGGGAGCTGTCTGAAGTTTATTTCATTACAAATATTAATGCCATCATGAGGGAAGATCCTCATGGTGTAATAACCTTATAAAGGTCCCATTCTATTCTCTTTCTCTGTCTCTGTCTCTGTCTCTCATTCTCTCTCTCTCTCTCTCTCTCTCTCTCTCTCTGTATGTGTGTGTGTGAGTGTGTGTGTGTGTCTATGTTTGTGGAGGCCAAGAGATAATCTAAATGTCACCTTCAGAAATACTGTCTACAGGGTCTCTCATTTGCTGGGACTCAATTAGGCTAGGTTGGAGGCCAGCGAGCCCCAGGAATCTTCCTGTCTCTCCCAGTGCTATAATTATAAATGTGTGCCACCATAGTATTTCTATGAAGGTGCTGGGAATTCAGCTCATGTGTCCATCTTTCCAAGAAGAAAACTTAACCAACCACCCCATCCTCCCAGATCTCGGAGGTCCCATTCTTTTTTGTATTTTTAAAATTTTCTGGTTTTATATAATTTTATTACAGGAAAAGTAGTAAGCATTAATGAATAGCATTGATTTTTATTATCATTTTCTTTATTCCTGAGAATTTCATATGTATACTATAAAATATAACCATATTCATCCCCCCATTTTCTCCCTCCAACTTTCTCCATATTCCTCCATAACACATTGCTCTACAAACCTCATCTCTTCATTTTTTAAAATTAAACCTTATTAATTCAAATTAGTATTGCCATTATGTGCATGGGGGTGGGGCTGTCTCCTGGGACATGGAACAGCTAGCAGTGGGGGCACCCTTAAAAAAATTAATTCTTCCTCCCTAGCAGCCATTAACTACCAGTGGTGTAAATATTAACATGGATTTTAGAGTGACATGTGCATTCAAGCCATAGCAGATATTTATTTAGCATGTGATGAATGTCAAGATTTCTATATAATCCATATTATTTAATAATTATCATGGTCTTATAACATACATAATTTTTTGAAAAGGAGAATAAATATGAATTTGGGGGCCAGACATGGTGACTCATATCTGTAATACCAGCATTTAAGAAGCAGAGGTAGAAAGATCTCTGTGAGTTAGAGGCTAGTGTGATCTACATAGAGAGTGTAGGCCAGCCAAGGCTACAGAGGGAGGCCCTGTCTTAAACAAACAAATAATAAGAAGAACAACAAAACATCCAGAATTTTGAATTGTTATCACTGTGATTCCCAAGCCTTATGAGTATCACTATATAATGACGCCTTCTGCATTCTAGACCCAGAGCTGGGCTCTAGGGAGTACATGGGTAAAAACATGGTCTTTGCACTCAAATAGCACTCCATCTTCCCCAAGTATAAACTCAGCGAAGACTTCTTCCAGCTGTAGCTCCGTAAAGCACAGATGTGTCCATTTCTCTGGACCCAGCTCAAGGGATGAATTTAATACTTTCCTGTGTGCATATTAATAGCCAATATTTAATGCAGCTTTTTAAAATACATTAGAAAATTTAGCATGGGGTTTTAGATCGGAATTATTCCTGCAAAGATACATAGATATTATGTAAATTATCTTTTCTCCTGGGATCTTTTCCAGAGGGGAAGATTGGGGTATGATAAGTGAGCATTTAATTTTGAGAAGCAAATGCCTGTAACACTCCTCTGTATAGCAAAAAGAAGCAAGGACCATGAAATTAGATCTTGACAATGTTGTATAAAATAACCTAACTGATTAATAATTAATACAAAACCCAAAATTTTTAATCACTCAGTCTGCATCAGATTCTGTGCTACCCTTCAACTAGCATAAGGAACACGACATCCCCTAGCTAGTGTAGACTTGTCAGGAGAAGAGCCAGGCAGTAAAGACCCCTGCTGTACAGTCACTCCTTCTGACTAAATGATTTTGAAGAATGACTCTCAAGGTTTGACACCAGCCTTGTAGACAAGTTCCCTCCTCCGCTGTTTTGCTCAAACACCAAGGCAGATGAGCGAGTCTCAAGAGCCGGAGCTCAGAGTAAAGGGATTTGGCAGCCGAGGGTGGCTGTGGGCGGATGATGCCGCCGCGACATCTAGAGAAACTCAACTTGTGAAAGTGGAAAACTCTCATTTAAGGCAGACTTCCTTCTGGTCTGGTTGATCCAGTGAAGGATCAGTTAGCAGAGACATCTATGTACATACCTGCCCTTCATACCTAAAGAGAAAATGGAAGGATTGCTACCAAACACCCCCAAGAGACAGAAGCCTGTTGAAGAGGCAGCGAGACTCCACTGGAGTCTTCTTTGTGTTGGTAGGCCCATGAACTTAATCAACCCTATTTTATGATTCTCATGGGAACAGCAAGCATGAGACAGCCAGGAGACCCCTATAAGTCAGTACTTATAATATTGTATGGATATCTTAATGTTTAGGCAAGAGTAGAAAGAGATGCCAGTGGGATGAATAAAAAGTTATTTAGTAGCTATAACACAAATCCCACAGAGATGCTGATTGTGTTGGCTGGGACAAAGATGAACCTATAACTGCAAAGATAAAGCAAAACAAAACAAAACCTAACAAGTTCTATGTGACTTCTTAGTGAAGGCAAGAAAAACAAAACAAAAACAAAACAAAACAAAACAAAAAACCCAACCAAACAAAAACAAAACAAATCAAAAAGCCCAAAACCAAAGCTGTTTATGGTAGCAAGGTCTAATTTAATTCTGAAATGGACCATCTTTTGGGAAGAGAGATCAAGATGAGTACGATCTTTTCCACACATCGCTGACACTGGTATATGAATTTCAATCTGGAAGAAATAAGTAGCATATCCATTGGGATGCTTTTTTTTACTTGCCGTTTGTAAATTACATCAAAATTGTTGAGGCCACTAACTGGGTGCATTTTGGGGTGAGGAGCAAGCAGCTGAATGAGGCATTGTTCAGATTCCAGCTTCTGCACACAGTCCGTGGAATGGTTGCCCTGACAACCACACTGAAGCTGGGAGTGTGGAGCAGTATAATGGCCATGAACTTGTTGGCAATGCCAACTACAAGGCTGAGCAGGGCTTGGCTCCTCACTGATAGTGTTATTACTCTCCAGGCGAGTATCTGCCGCAGAGCTCACATCTACAATGTCCTAGAGGAATAGTTTTATTCATTTTCTCAACCTTTCTCTGTGCCCAGCATATTTGCATTCATGTTTCATTTCACTCTTTGTGCCACAGTTATTTTCGTTTTCCATCATTTTTTTCACGTTCTTAGTCATTTCCTGTCATTCCCTTTTAATATTATGACCTTTTCATGATTTCCAAGATCAATACTGCCTGATGCAGAAGATATCTTTCTTTGCCAAGCGCTAAGCCAGTTCAGCTCCTGCTGTGAGCCAGTAGTCTTATGTAGCTCACGAGAATGACGGCTTCCTGTGGACCAGTCTGGGCCTCCAGCTGTGTGTCTGGTTAAGCCTGTGAGTCAGAGTGGTTGTGAATCTGTCTACCACAATGCCTGTCACTTGATCTTAGCCAGCAGGGCAATAAGAAGAACCCCAGTGCACCTTAATCCATCCACATGTGTAGACCGAGTTGAGCGCTTCTCCTACAAAAAAAATTCAAAGAGAAACACAGAGCTTTGTAGTGGGGCAATTAAACCAGAACAAAAGGGCTGCTAGCTGCCACACTTTTATTTGGCCTTCCTCCAAGGATTAATATGGCTAGCCACGGATGATGCCTCCTGAAGCAGCAAGACTCCCGTGGGGACAGTGACAATCCAACAAACACCAGTGATGGCTGGCCAACCATCAGAAGCAAGAAAAAGGAATTCAGAGTTTCAGAGGAAGCACGGCCCTGCCCACACCTCAATGTCAGATTTCCGTCCTCAAGCACTGTGGGACAGTAGGGCTCTGCGATGGCTTTTTAAATCTCTCAGCGTGCGGTGGTGATGCTCTGGAAGTGGCACTGTGAGTGCCAAGAATGCCAGGTCTTGACCTCCATCTTCTTCACTTCTCAGGGTGTTTGTAGTGAAACTCGGGCAACTAGGTGCTACCTTCATCTTCTACCATATATTTGTTGTTTCCTGGACAAGTAATACATGCCCCCAGCAGAGATTCCTTCCATTGTGATGAACATAGTGTGACAACAGCATCCATCTGGACCGTGTTGTGACATGCTCCCATGAGACTTAAGGGGCAAACGGAAGCAACACAAATGAGTTGGTGCTAATCTGCTTTCTAAGCCCAACTCTTATGTCTTTTGACAGCACCTATGAAACAATAAGAGGCTAATTTATTAACTTGTAAATAGAGTGAAACCAAATCCCAGACTCAATTCTGTCAAGGCTCTCTTTCCTTGCCCCCCCTTCAAGGCTATTGTATGGAAGACATTAAGAGAGAGCCTTACCTTGAAGGAAATGAGTGTTGTTGGATATTGAAGAGACAGAGGACATGACAATCTGTAAACAAGACAATGTAAGAGATTCCATGGAGTACTGCTTGATGAATTATCATAACGGACGTCTCAAATAGCAGCATGCACCATAGAGCTTTTGAGGCAGGAAAAACAAGAGGTTGTTGTAGGTTGGGATGCAGAAATTTGCAGGAGCGCTATAAGCAGAATGTAGAGCATGGTTAAAACATGGAAAGTAGTGTGGGCCAGAGCACAGGGCCAGGAGGGAGGGCTGCTGATGCCATCCTCCTTTGTGGTCCAGGCTAATCTTCTCATCTTTGCGATTGGACATATTGCCTCGGGATGTAATCAGCAGCTTACATGCCTTTCCCTCCTCTGAGAGCTATTTTAGAACAGTGATATATTTTATCATTAAAAATATTTGACGTGTGTCACCAAATGCCATGCAATAAATGTATAAGCAGATGGATGGATGAGTGCATTGAAAGTAAAGACTGAAAATGCATGATTTCATGGATCTGTTAGTGTTTGTGGCCGAAGGACACAGATAGGGGTCTTTGTTGTCACCCTAAGAGAGATCTTCAACAGCAGGCTGGGGGACCAGATAAGAAGGACTTCTGTTTGTGAAGGAATAATGTGACCTTGGAGTCATTTTAGGAAGCTTAATTTTTCAGTATTGAGTACACCACCACAGGGGCCAGTTTCAGCGTGGGTGGGGCCTAGAAGAGGAAATCCAGTCAAAGAGACAGGGAAGTCCAGATCAAAGATGCTTTGCTTTTTAAATCAGATCCATGGGATATGACACAAAGCATTAAGATCATGGTCCTCATAAGAAGGAAAAGGAAGCCAGAGGTTTATTACCGAACATTAAGGATGACCTGAGTAACCTTGAGACTCCCACCCCTGTCCCGAGGGCGCAGCAGTGAGTGCCAATCAGACGGCAGCTCTCTGTGTGTGCATTTATCATGACGGGGGGGAAGCAGAGCTTGAGAAGCGGAAAAGCTCTTCTCAGCTGCTGAGAAGCTGGCCTCTCCTGCAGTTGGGCAAAGACGGATGAGTCACCTCCCACTGCTGGGAGCCTCCATGCCAAGATCTCAGAACCTTTCTTGCGCTGGACGAATGAGTTGGTGCTGCTTTGGTGGGGAAAGTCAAAACACTTGCAAGGTTTTCACAGGTCAAATTTACATCGAGGTTGAGTTTCTGTTCTCCGTGGCCACTGCCGACTCCAGTGGAGAAATATTTCTCCCTGGATCCAGGTCACTGTGTGCTGTCTGCTTGACTGGCAGGTGCTGCCTCCCTCAGTACGGGGCCTTTGCTGCTGACCAGGACCGTCTTTCAAGCTGCTTCTGATGGGAACACTAGCCTGCATCTGATCCTTGTATTGCCTTTGGTGATGTGTTCTGGAATTTAAGGGAGTCTGCCAGAACTTTAACAGTAAAAACAACCAACAAGGTCAAAGATTGCTTGCTCTCCAAGATGCCTGCAAGCTTGTCTGCCTCACAGCTTCCTTCCCTTCTCCTGAGCTCTGTGGCAGTCTAGTGTATTTCACTCCCAGAGATGAGCGACATTTTAGCAAGAGAAAGTTTGAACTTTGTGTTGAAAGAACTTAACAGCATCAATAAACCTATTCACACTTAGGTATTTATCCTTAGCCTGTAGCCACCCACGCTTCTTTTGTCGTATATCTGTTCACTTGAACTGGATTATATTTTGCTTGTTTGTTTATTCTTAATTTTTGGTTTTTCAAGGCAGGGTTTCACTGCATTGCCCTGGCTGTGCTGGAACTCTCTCTGTAGACCAGGCTGGCCTGGAACTCACAGAGATCTGTCTTCGTCTGCTTCCTAAGTGCTGGAATTAAAGGCATGCGCCACCACTGCCCGGCTGAGGTTGTATTTTAATTACATTTTTCTCTTCCCTTTCCTCCCTCCAAACTCCAAAGCCTCCTCTGTGCCCCATCCTTTATCTCCTTCAAATTCATGGTCTCTCTCTCTTTTTCAGTCAATTGTTATTGTATGTATGTATGTATTTGTATATTCCTAAATAAAACCTGTGAGTCTATAAAGTGTTACTTTAAGTGTGTGTACTTTAAGGGCTGACCATTTGGCACTGGAAGACCAATGGGTGTGCTCTTCCCTGGGGAGGACCGCCTTGCCCAACTTTACTCAGGTGCCTGGTCCTGAGTAAATGATCCCAGAGCATTGAGGCTGGGGGTGTTTTGTAGTTGTATTCATTGGGACTGGATTATATTTTAATAACTTCTTTCTCTATACTTTGAAATTATCTTTTGTAAAAAAAAATTATATAATGCATTGAATCAGTAACGTCTGTGGAAAATGGGAAAATTTTTATTCAGCTTTGTATATATTGCCATATTAATAAGAATGAAATTAACAAAATAAATATTGCTCACAAAATATTGCATGTAAAAACGTAATACCTCACTGCTCACAATCTTTGCATAACTGTATTGAAGTTTAAATGCAAATTAACCCTGAGTGGTCATATGGAAGATAGAAATGAAATCATTTAAATTCCATTTTCTTGTCTCTGTAGTCACTATGACTACAGAGTTGTCCAAATCTTCTATTTAGGTGTGGGACTGTGTAGTCCTTCAGGAGTAGACGGAGACAAGCACCCAGCCCCATTTGAGCTGAAATGATTCCAGCACTTGAAGAACTTATCCTTCCTTGATCTGGGCTTGGTGGTGCGTACTTGTTTTCCAGAGCTTCAGTTACGTAAGGAAGGAGGGAAGAAAGGTAGAGAGAAGGAAAGGAAGGAAGGGAGGAGGAAAGGAAGGAAGAGGAGAGGGAGGAGGGAAGTGGGGAAGGAGGAAGGAAGGGAGGAGGAAGGAAGGGAGGGAGGAAGGAAGAAAACTTAAAATGAACATGTGTCACAGACTTCTTGTTAAATACAACCGAGCATTCTCCAAATTAACTTCTACATTCACTCATCGTTTATTAAAACTTGAATATTAATGTAATCACTTGATATTTAGATATGAATTATGAAAACTAAATTGTGATAGCAGTGATTGTTTAGATTTTAAATTAATCCAAAAATTTCCAGGATGGGATGTTTTTATCACTGACAATTGTTGGAGCGATGATTGCAAAGCAGCGTGGGTGGTCATATAGTTTTTACATCTGGCACTCATAGCGCAGCATCTTCTTATCTGGCTGCTACTTCTCCCTCTTAGGCATGTCAAAGAGGAAGGGCAGTGTATTCATGACTTTCATATTGCTGTGATAAAACACCCAAACCAACAGTGTCTTGTGGGGAAAAAAATACAGTTTATTTTAGTTTACAGTTAGAGAAAGGGTCCATGATGGCAGGAAAGGCGTGGCAGCCTGTGGGGCTAGAGCCGGGAAGCAGGAGACCACATCCACAACCCCAAACCTGAAGCAGAGCGAGCAAAGTGGAAACGAGGCAAGGCTACAAGCTCTCAGAGTTCATCCCCAGTGACGCGTTTCCTCCAGTAAGGCTTTAACTCCTAAAGGTACCAAACAGTGCCACAAATAGGGACCAAGGGTTCAAATCCATGTGCCTATGGGGAACATTTCTCATTCAAACCACCACTACAAGTATGACCTCATTGCAGGCTACGAAGACTGGCTTTATTGGGCACCATTGCAACAAGGGAAAGAGACCAGAATAGAAATGAGCGCAACTGCAACACAGGAAAGACAGTTGAGTCGTTAGAGCCAATGAGTAGAGTGCGGATTAAGAAGATAGAATATGCTTAAGAGAATTCATCAATAGTAGAGGGAATGCTCGATGACTAACCTAAGAGGATTCTTGCTCAAGGCAGCCCAAGGCTTACAGAAGCATAGAGAATGAATTTGGCTAAATATCAAGAGTCATCCTACATCAAGCATGTGGGGATTTCCACAGAATCACCTTAGCAAGTCTCTTTCCATGACTGGGATAGACGCGCGATGGGCAGGGTCCAAGAACAAAGTCAGAGCTCAGGAGAATCTGACTAAACTTGTGTCAGAGATAAAGTCTTCACTAGGGACCACTGCTAGAGACCATTGCTTAGGGACCACAGCTAGGGACCATTGCTTAGGGACCACAGCTAGGGACCATTGCTTAGGGATCACTGCTTAGTGTGGATATTTTGCCTATATTAATAGAATATGAGTTTATTCTAGAAAAAAGTAGAATAATCAGAAAGAACCACTAAAAAGGCCTAATTTTAAACCTTCTAGTTCCTTTAAATTATAAAGCCTAAAGCATCCCCGTGATGCCCAGATGGGGCTCTCCGAGAAAGACGTGTTAGCTTGTGTGAGTTTTCTCAGCAACAAGAGGAATTCTGACCTTGCCTTCCATCATTGCTCCTTCCCTCCGCAGATCTAATCCAGATTGTTATTAAAGAGATGGCTATAGGGGATTTACATCAGAAAGGCTCCTAGGTTTTCAGAGGATCCAAAACAATGGGGAGAGAGATGGGATAAAGGCTACTAGGTAGATTTCTAAGGGTGGGAGAGCTGAGTAGATTTCTAAGGGTTGGAGAGGGTTCCTTCAGGAGCACGCAAGATATATTAACCAGGCAGAAAGTTCATGGCTTTTTTACTTTCTTTTGGAAACAAGGTTTCTGTATGTAGTTGAGGATATCCTCAAACTTTGGTCCTCCAGTTTCTATCTTCCAAGACTCCATCCAGTTAAATTACTTGATTTTTCTGTTGTATAATTAGTAAAGACTTCTTAGCATAAATAGATTAAACCGCCCTCTGATGGTTTGAGCCACCATCAGAGGTTGATCATATAGATTTAGAAAGGCTTTAGAAGGCAGATAGGAAAAGTGACAGCAGGATGACCATTCTGAAATTACTGTTAAGATGAGGACACATAGAGGACAAAAGGAAAACGTCTATTTGGCTAATCTCGATCTTAATGACATGTATCAATGTATTTGGACTGTTGAATTGAGCTCCTGGTAGGGAACTGAGCCGTTGGCTCACCGTAGACTTACATTCAGAAACCTTCCTTTGTGGGGGAAACGCTGAGCGCTAGGTCCCTTTAGCTTTACAGTGAAGCAAGGAGGCACCTTCAGTTTCCGAACTGGACCCAGGGAGGTAAGCTGACTCCATTCCTCTGTAAGCTGAGCACAGTGACCGTCTCTCAGTTCTTCTCAAGCGAGCATGTGCAGGAGTGAGTGAACACTGGCTGGCCTACAGACGTCTCTACGTGGTCACACACAGACGCCTGAAAATGGACAAAGAAACTGCTGATGCTTCTTGCAAATCCGCAGACCTGAAAGTAAGTTCAGAGTGGGAAGCCCTCACTCACTGTTACTTGAACACTGTGTATTGTTGACCTTGTTAGTGAAATGCGTTCACGTGGCTGTAAAAATTAAGTGGACAAAATTTTTTTTTACAATACTTGATGGATTTTGTGACTGTGAGCTTGTTTTGAAAGACTGTAGTTGGTAATTGATTAGTGCCTGTTTTTAGAAAACCCCAAGGAAAGCGTACTGATCTCTACGTAAATTCCACTTTAAACTTTAATCAGTAGCACTAGCTGAGACTGCCTCTAATGTGTTCTGGTACTTAAAGATCCAGCTTGAGTCTTGGTATTCTACATGTGTTGGCATTTCTGTTCCTTTCTTTTACCCCTTTGGAGTTATGCTATGCTTGAAAGTAGCTTGACACCACACTTAACTCATCCTATAGTGGTTTATTTTCTTCCCAAAAGAACAAACTCGCCCCTTTGAGAAACCACGTAAAATGAAGTCTGTCTAGTTCAGTTTCACCAGAAGAGACACAAGCAGCATTTCATTCCAAGGGTTGACAAGGATGTTTGGCAAAAAGAATGAGGGTGTCATGAATAATGCAAAGTGTACTTGGCTCCATATTTTCCCATTAATTGGCAGGATTAAAGACAGGAAGACATGGCACTCTGAAGGAAAGAGCAAGGGAGAGGGTGAGAAGATGAGAAAACTCTAACAGAGCTGTTGGGAGCTTATTTCTTCATCATGTTTTCCCTCTGGATTGCTTCCTTTAAGAGAATGTGTGTTTAAAAGTTATTTCATCACTGGAGTTTAGTTACCCCGACATGTATAAATCTCTTTGTCTAAGAAGCTAAACTCTCATATGCATTATTAAAGAATTCACAGAATCAGATGACAGGAGGTAGAGGAGAAAATTAAAGAAGAGGAAGGGAAGAGTTAAATAATGTCTTTTTCCACCTTTCAAGCCATAGAATGCACATAAACCAGCAATTTCACCTGCCAGTGAGTCATTTGCTTCATTTCTTGCTTTACTTTAAAATTATTCTTTTATTCATGATGGAGAAACTGAGTCACCGATCAGTTTAGTGGCTGTCTGTGACAAAGCAATTGTGTTGGC
>PVIU01016999.1:0-43223 GCA_004026605.1 Ondatra zibethicus
GAGACCTGAAAACCAGAACAAGTAACAGAAAAAACTGTTAGGTCATTTTTATTTTTCTATCTTTAGAGAGCTATCTTCACAGTTCCCAAATATTTTTTGAGATTTGAAAACATTTTGCTTATAATGATTTCATTTAGGAGTAATGTAAATCACACAACACAGGTCTCACTATCCAATTTCCTCATTACTATTCATGCTGTTCTCATCAACTGATTATTTCAAATCTTTAATACTGATTCCATCCATCACACATCACATACTAGTCAAAGGAATGCAATTATAATATTATGGTTAAAATATAAGCACTCTGCTCCTTGCAACCAGATTATAATAAGTGGTCTTCTCTAGTATTGATATGTTATATGGGTCATATTTTAAAAGCTTTACATGACTATCAGATCAACGTTTCTCTGTAGAGCTGAAGTTTCAGTGTTATTCTTCAGCCAAATCTACAATCTGAGGAAATTATATCCTCTTAAAGGAAATGCTAGTGAAAGAGAAAGCTCCATTTTCCCTTTTACCTGCATGTGCTGTGCTTGCACTCTGATGAGGAATGCAAAGAGGAAGGAACTAGAACACATTTTTTCAAATAGGAATTTTCTTGATAGCAATGGCTATCCCATTTGCCATCTATTTGGGGGCTTATGATGTTTCAAAAACAGTTCTCCAAGTTCCTCTTAACTCCCTTTGCTGATATTAAGGATAGAAAATATATTTTAGCATCAAAGAGAGAGAGAAACCAAGATACTGAACACTGTGAAATAATGAAATGATGAGGACTAAAAATATGACCATAATTGAATATGTTCTTTAATGACTCTACTAACATGGAAGAATTTCTCTTGGTTCCTGCAATTATCATAATTTATTACTGAGATACAGCCTACTGGAGTACCTCCCTCACCTGAACTCTGAGACACTGACTCTCTCAAATAGTTCAGAGATTTTAAATTACCTCTTTTTTTTTTAAATTTTTTTTTAATTTTTTTTTAATTTATTTATTTTTCCATACATTGTTTTGTTTTATTTTTTCCCCAATCCAGCTGGACTGGGACTGAATGAGCATATGATCAAACCAGACTCTCTGAATGTGGCGGCGAAAGTTGGCAGATGGAGAACCCACAAACAATGACACCAGGACCTATCTCTTCTGCATGTATTATCTTTTTGAGAACCGAGTCTTTTTGAATGCACTCCTTCCTAGGCCAGGAGGGATGGGGGTGGGCCTTGGACTTTTAAATTACCTCTTTAACAAGGAGAAGTTCTTAAACTCTCTAACATCACCAGAGAATATGTGTGAGCTGTCCACTTGTTTCTTTCCCTAACCTCTAATCTTCTTAGTTCTACTTGCAATTTAAAATGAAAATCTGAAGAGCAGTGGGAAGAGAGGCAGGGAAAGAACAAGGGAAGAAGGGGCTGAAGGAGAAATAAAGCACTGTAACTGTGTCAGCTATGTGAAGGAGGGATCTGAGAAGACAGAGGTGAAACAGGTGACAAGGTAGAAGGCAGAGACTGCAGAAAAGGAAAGAACTGAGACAACTTTTATGAAGAACAGGACAGGACCCATAGGTTGAGAAATGTGAGAGAGAAGGATATCTGTGTAGCTAGACAAATGTCAGTTCTGTTCTCAGAGGCAGTGAGCACTAGAAGAGAAGCAGAGTGAGGGCGGAAGCCAGTGACTTCAGCTTTAAGTGCCTATCTCTTAGTAGTCACAGTCAAACTTCGGCATGGGTCCTGGAACCGCTATGCCTTTGAGAGGAAGCCTCCAGCATTTATGTGGATTTGAGACTATGGACTCGAATATATGCCATGGTGGTTTGAATGTGCAGGGAGAAGGATAGTACAGTTGGATGAAGGGAAAAATTTGATATTTAAGAATAGGAGAAAAAGAAAAACGAGTTTCAAGGAGGCAGAGAACAACAGTCAGTGTTATGAGGGCGCAGGGCTTGGAAGCCAAAGGTGTTCAAGAGAAAGAGAGAAAAAAAACTTGTCAAAAGCTACCAGGAAAGGCCTAGTGGAAAATAATAAAATGTCCTCTGTCCCTGAATATCATGGTTTTTAATGCATTCAGTAACAGAAATTGTGGTAGACGTGTATGGACAGGAGCAAGGTTGTGGTTTAGAAATGATTGGCTTTCAGGAACTGGAAGCAGCAAGTATAGTGTATAGAACACACTATTAAAAAGAAGGGAGAGGCTGGGTACTCAGGAGAGATAGAGACAGAGTCAAGAGACTGGGCTGTTTTATTTGTTTTTAATTTTAAACTTTCAGTTACTGTGTCTGTATGTGCACATGCAAGAGTGAGTTTTATGTAATTGTTCATGCATAGATCAAAGGCACCTGTGAGGGAGGTTGCCTATGAACAAGGAAGACACAGACCCCTTAATCACCCTTGGGATGGTGTGCATATATTGTGAGTGGTCGGGTAGAAATTCGAATTCTTTTGTGCACGGCAGGTATCTTATTTTACCCAGAGAAACAAGAAGATGAACAGAGTGGGTTAGAAAGTGAAGACTGTTACTAGTCATCGAGGTGAATGAAGAAGCGATCAAAAGCCAGTGGAGGGATTTGTACATGAACAGCATCCAGCTGCATGAGGCTGATACCACAACTATGTGGGAAGGCCAACCTGCTTGGTTGTGTAACTTTCTCAAGTGGCCCTCAGTGAGGAGACCCCTAAGAGAGACACACATGGATCTACCTTGGAAGGGGAAACAGACAATATATCCTGAGAAGATTGGGAGTGGGTGGGGGGAGGCAAAGTGGAGGGGGAGAACATGAGGGAACAGGATGCTCAAGAAGGAGAAGGACAGAGAGGGAGAGGAAGGAAAGAGATATCTTGACTGAGGGAGCCATTAATGGGCTAGAGAGAAACATGGCACTAGGGAAATTCCTAGGAATCCATAAGGATGACCCGAGCTAAGACTGGAAGCAACAGTGGAGAGGATGTCTAAACTGTTATCAGATTGATGACTACCTTAATTGTCATCATAGAGCCTTCATCCAGAAACCGATGGAAGCAGATACAGAGGTCCACAGCGAAGCACTGGGCCGAGCTACCTGAGACCAGTCCAACAGTATAGATGGAGGTGATAGTATGAGCAAAGGGGTCAAGACCATGATGGGGATACCCACAGAAACAGCTGACCTGAGCTGGTGGGAGCTCACTGACTCAAGACTGATAGCATGGAAACCTACATAAGACCAAACTAGGTCCACTGAATGTGGGGGACAGTTGTGAGGCTTAGGCAGTTTGTGGCACCAATGGCAGTGGGACCAGGATTTATCCTTAGTGCTTGAACTGGCATCTAGGAGCACATTCTCTTTGGAGGGATGCCTTGCTCAGCCTTGATATAGGGGGGGAGGGCCTTGGTCCTGCCTCAAAGTGATGTGTCAAACTTTGTTGACTCCCCTTGGGAAGCCTTATCCTTTCTGAGGAGTGGATGAGGGGTGGTGGCGTAGGGCAGGAGGAGGGGAGGAAATGGGAACGGGGACAGCTATGTAGAATAAGAAAAGATTGTATTAAAAAATTCTTACATTAAAAAAGAGAGAGAAATAGATACAATTAATACCCAGAAACAGGTCCTGTGGAAGGCCCTGGAGGAAGAGGGCAGAAGAAAAATGATAAAAGTCTGTGACAGAATGAGAAGAAATGATTAAAAGAGACAGGAGGACTGACTGGGGCATATTCATGATCATGTAAGTCTATAATCTTCAGATTTGACTGGACCATTGACACTGCTCAAGAAAATGCACACAGAACAGGGAACGCCATAAAGTAATTATCATACAGGTTTGACTTGTTTCTAAGTCTCATACTTGGGAGAAGACTTCGCTTTGTAATTTAAAGAATGGAATTCATCAACTCCCAAACATGCTTTTAGCATGCATCACATTTCTAAGGGCAATGCTTAGTCTGGCTTCTCTCTGACTTTTGGATGGACTTCAACTTATCAGTTACATTCTTTCTTGCCTGGGTATTTCAACTCCTCTGCTGACTCCATTCAAATAGCTAAAATCCTTAAGAACACTTTAAAAGAAAGCCCTCCTCTTCCACATCCCTCTTCAGGAGCCAATTCCTGTCGCATACTTTCCAGTTCAGCTTCTTCAAAGAACTGCCTCTATCTGCTCTCTTCATGGTTCTATCTCTCTGCCACTCTCCAATGTCTTCACTAAGCTTACAGTTGGTTTAATGGGAAATCCAGACACATCAACCAACAATCCCAGACCAATGTGATGAGTGAAACATTAATTGCTATATAATTTCCTTAAACTATACCATGCCAATCCTTGTTGCACTGAACTGTACTTCCTAGTTGCCTGTTTCTGTGCCCCTAGGCTATGTGGTATTTGAAAGCAGACATGTTATCACAGTTATCAATCTCTCCTAGGAGGCGAGTACTCTCTGGCTGCTGAGGAAAAGGCACTTGTTTGGCAACTATTAAACAAAAGCTCAGTTTTAGATTTTAATATACAGCATAGGGGCTACAGTTACTAATACTATATTATAAACTGAAAACCTGCTAAGAGTGGATTTTCGCTATTCTTCCCATAAAAATTTTCTGTAAAGATAGACGTGTTAATTAGTTTGATAGTAGTAATAAGATCACCATGTACATATATTTCTTTTTAACAAACACATCTATTCTAAAAAAAAAAAAATTAGAGGACTGAATCACCTGTTGATCTGACTCCGTTTTTAGTACAGATCCATCTGTAATCAGGACCGCCCTGGATATCTGCCTGCAATGCACAAAAGAGGAAGGAAAGCAGTGATTCGGATTCTATGGGTAAGTTTCATTTATTGTTGTATAACCAGCAGAAGGCATGCTTCAAAGATTTAAGTAAGAATAAAAGTGTCAAAACCCAGTCAAGTTCTGCTTTAATCTTTTCTTGGCTCAAGAAAGAAGGATGCATGACCTACAGACAAACTGCAGCTGACGCAAAGGAGAAGCAACTTTGCTAGGCTCCCCTCAAAACAGAACCAAGTAGGAAGAATGGTAAGAAATCAAGTTATACCTTCGGTTTGCTATACCTCTGCATGCTACTTGAAAACAGAACAACGAGAAGAATCAACATAACTATACAGCCAGAAATGTTTCCTTCTTTTGTGTAGTGGGTGGAGGGCACCTTACCTGTACTGTACACGGGAACATGTGTTCTCAGAAAGGTAACTGTCTTCAATAACGAAATGTTTAGAAATTATTCTTTGACCAAACTGATCTATCATTGCTTTACATCTATAAGGAAGATAAGCATAGAAGAAAAGATCATATTAATGATTAAGCAACTGACAAAATGAAATCATGAACTGCTGATTTTGAATTTGAAACCTTGTAAAACTTTAAAAAATTGCCAACTACTCTGCATTTTCTGACAATGAACTAGAGATATATTCTGGCTGTTATTCTCACATCTTTTAAACTATAAATGCACGTAGACTGTTTCTTAAATATTTATTTTGATTGTCATTAGTCTGTAAGTGTGAGGCCAGCATTATTGCATAATTCCAAGCTTTCCTCACATTTCGAAACATAGAAGTCATTCCTTTATTTAGAAAAAAAATCAGCTTTCTTTTTTTCCACCTTTAACAGTTCTAAGAGGGAAAGGAAGGCTGATTAAATATCTTGTATCACTCACAGCCTGCAAAAGCCACTGAAGGCTTTTTATTTTTCTGTTAAGTGTTGCTTTCTCTTTTGTTCAAGAATAGCTATCTGGTCACGTGTTTGATAATGTTTTAAACAGAAAAAAAAGGATAGAGCCTCTTTTAATATCTGTTTCCACTTTACTTCAAAGGATAATCATGGAAAGATTTCTTTCAAGTGCTGTTTCCAAATAAGGAAAACACTTATGCACGGACATTATCAGGTCTCTGTCATCTGATATGTGTTGGGACAATGAATCATATAGAACCCTCCATTGACCTTCTTTCAATGTGTCTAGATAAAAGGATGAAAATTAGAATCCATCTCCTTGCAGTGCCACAAGTTATAAATGTACTTTATAGGGCTCATTATCCAAACTAATGGACTAAGAGCGACATCCTTGAAACGGACTTACCAGCACTGACAAAGCCACTATGCAATATTTTAGGAACTATATGCAAATGACTATATGTTTGCTGTATCTTTTTATTATGGAAATATCAATTTGCTTTTGTCACAGCTTCTTTTGGTACAAGAATTCTTTTTTATTAGAAATACACTTATATGCTGGTCCTCACAACAAGCAAATGATTTCACACTTATATTTAAAATATTCTGCTATAAATTAAAGTATCCTCCATTGCTCTAAACAAGTCAAATAAAGGATCGCTTACAGGTATATATAAAAATAAAATGACCAGCTTCCAAGACCAATGCAAAAAGGAAATAAGTTTGTATTCTGCTGATATTATTTAATAAATGGCATAACACTGATGTGAAGTTATGATATTATATATAGTGATGTTATATAATATTTATAAATAACTAAGTATATTTTAATATAAATCTGTTGTATGAATATTTAAATGACTTCCCCATCTTGCCTATACTTCAATTCTCTTTCATTTCCTTAAACTAAGAGCTCACGTTATGTATAAAATACTTCATTAAATTAGTACAAAAGACTTACTTACACCGAATACTGGCCAAGGTAACTTTTAGAAAGTAGAAAGATAAGTTTGTTTTTTAGCCTCTTGTTTTGAAGCATTCATAAAAAAATTTAAAGATCAAAGTACTTGAAGGAATGGAGAAGAGACATCTGCTGAATTGTCATGATATAATGATTATAATTGTCCTATAACCACTGGCAAACATGCTTCACTTTTAACTAAGAAGCTACAGAAATTGAAGAAGGAATAATACAGGCAGGAAAATAAAAGGGAATATAAAGTGCTATGTAAACTCAACTAAGGAGTACTTAAGGATGGGGCATAACTGTAATTATATTTAAAAGGACAATGGGAACATGATGTCCATACTGAAATGGCTAGGATGAATTTTACTGACATCTGCAATTTACTGTGGAATGCATAAAAGACGAATCAATAGATGGCTCAAGAGGTGACTAACTGAAGATGCGTGACTAAGCAAGTATACTGCAATGTTCACTGCAGAAATTGAATGCAAGACAGAAGAGGTGGTCACTTCAAATTCAATGTTGTTAAAGGGTTTGAAACTTTTTATCATAAAATGTTGAAATGAAACTGAGAAAAAAAGTGCTTTCCATAAAATCTGCAACCTCAGTGCCTTTTCAAAGGACTCCTATTTTCAAACAAATGAACAAACATACAAATGAGCGATCCCAAAAATAAACCTAGCCCTCAAGATTATGGAGTCTTTCCTCTTTTGTTGGCTTCCAAAGACTAATAAGGGATCCTTTGGTGACTGGCAGACACTGTTTTCAGGTGTTACAGTATTAGAAAGAATTAATGCAGATAACCCAGAGAGGAAATAACGTGATATGGATACAAGTAAGCTCAACTCTGCAGGAAGGATAAGATGCTAATTAATGTGCCTGTTTATGCAGAAGCTTCTGATGAAAACAGTGATTTCCAAAGGAGGAGGAGGAGCAGGAGAAGGAAACAAATCAGAATCACACCTGGGGGACTTTTTCAAATAATAAGTACCCCTGGAGATTCTGATAAGCTTCCAAGTCCCAAGAAAGAATCAAAGCGAAGCCTCTGCTAACTGGTGCATCTTTATGTTGCACTTAAGTGAGAAACGTAAAGAGCTACAGATAGAGAGAAATTACCGACATCTGTACAGAGTGAGGAGGCTATTAAATATGCCCAGTCTTAGTCTGGTAGATGGTAACAACATGACTCACCTGTTAATCTCATTCTTACTCTGAAGTATTGAGGCAATAGCCCTAAGCAAAGCTGTGCAAACCAAGACGGTTAAGCAAGTGCTAAGATTTGTTTTCCCTCAGATACTTGACTTATTGCCATATATGCAGCCTAATTGGGAGAACAATGAAGAGCGGATATTGATTTGGGACCTATTCTTAATCTTTGTATTATAAAGATTAATATAAAAATTAGATGACATTCGCTTAATGGAAAACAGCAAAATGAAACAGTGCTGCCAGACACATTAAAATACCCTCCTGCCTCCTCCTCCCACATAAACCTAAGGAAGCCATTAAAGATTAACAGCATTTTGGACTCAGCAGAGGGCCTTGCTGAGCCTCATAAATAGTAAATTGAGAAGGAACATGATAGGAGTTCCTAGTTACAGGGACACAATGACCAAGCCGATCAGAAGAATCACTGAACCTAGACAGAACACTTCTTGGGCAAGGCTTTCTAAATCAACAAACCACAACTCTTATTCAGTTCTTGGTTCAATGATACAAGAGGAAAAGTAGCAAAATGACAATAAGGGAGAAAAAAAACCACAGCACGTTTAAAATGAAACATCTGGAACTCAGTCAAGAAGAGAAAATAAGAGTATTAATAGATATGCAACCCCTTTGATCTTCAGAATTAAAAGCCCAGGCAATAACACAGTATAGAAATCAGAAATGAAATAATAAAAAAGGAAAATATTAGTTAAGGAAATGATAAGATTCCTAATCACTGAAGGAAACAAATCTTCCTATTGGACAGATCTTTTGAGTTCTCTCAAAGGCCAATTCCAATTTTACATCTTTCAGAGAACTGTTCCAAAATGTTTCACAATGATATTTCCGGGGTAAACATCTACTACATTCATTTCAACTCATTAACAGGATTGGGTTTTTAGTTGTTGCTCTGACCTTTTCATAAGATGTGTATCTATCTTTCTAATTATGTACTAATTTCTTTTCTTGATAGAGGCTACTTATTCTCTTAAGAATATGTAATTGGCAAATAAAAACTAAATATATCTAAGGAATGCAACGTGATAATTTGACATATGCATACACTGTGTAATGAATAAAAGAATCAAATTAACACATCCGATTACCACCCACAATTGCCATTGGGGAGTGAAGATGCTTAAAATCTGCTCTTATCAAATTTCAAGTACACAATGAAGTTATTATTACCTACTTCCTTTTTAAATCCAGCCTGGCATGCTCCAAATTGGCTTTAACACAGATCCACATCTACTTTCCTTCCTTGTAATCTCTCTATCAAGCAAGGCTATGACCTGTACTTATAACTTTCCCACCCAAATCTCTCTTCATATCTAATCTACTACTATATTAGATTCCACCTTAAAATATTTCTTATAATTAGCCTCTTCTCTCCCACATCACTGACACTGCATTGGGCTCTGGTAGCATTTAATAAGGCAGTGGACTGCTACAAAGCTGATACCTCACTTATTCAACATAAAAATATGGCAATTGGCTGTGGCAGTACTGTTCCAGTAGGTAATAGTGAAGATGCTGACACAGGCAATTTTAAAATAATAGTACTGCTCAACCATAAAAGGTAAGGAATGAAGCCAGGCAGTGGTGGTACATGCCTTTAATCCTAGTACTGTGGAAGCAGAGGCAGGCAGATTTCTGTATGTTTGAGCCAGCCTGGTCTACAAAGTGAATTCCAGGACAGCCAGGACTACACAGAAAAGCGCTATCTGGAGAAAAAAAAACCCTAAAAGGTGAGGAAAGGGCATTACAGAGAACTAAGGGAGGTATCTAACTCAGCTTTGAATGGATGGGCAGAGTATCAGGGAATGTAGTTTGGGGAAACTGATTCACAATGTTTGTACAGGAACAGAGTTAAGCAAACAAGTACAAGAAGGCCTCAGGCAAGAAACTCATAATCACGTCAGTATTACCTGTCAAGAAGGTGGGAAACAAAGAAGGCAAAAGAAATGAGTGTTAGGCATTGGTCAGATATCTCCTATAAGGCTCTATGTTTATCTGGAGATGACGAAAAGTCATGGAGGCTCTTTACATTTCCTCTTCACAGAGTGGAAAGCAAGATCTGTGGACCAAAAATGCTCAAGATACCTGGCTACATTAATTGTTTTATAATGTCTTCCAGTGGACTTTAAACTGTGTAGAAACAAAAATCCTGACTGTATCGTTCTCCGTCTTATATTCCAAGTGCCCAGTACATCAAAAACAAGTAATATTTTCATGAATGGAGGAATGGCTAGATGATGGAAGTATTCTGTGCTTGTGAACATTAAAAGTAAGCAACTGTGATTCTGGAGGCAAAGAGTATCTTTTCATTACATCCCTTCTTCCAAATTACTGTCAAAAATTACTTACACTATTGAAAAATATAGCTAATAAGTCACACTTTTTTGGCAAAGGGTAGAATACAACAGGCCTTCTTTCTTTAGGGCAAGACGAGGTTTCCAATTACATATGTTACTAATGTGTACTGAACTACTTGAATGTGTAATCAATGGTTTTATGAGGTTTATCTGCTCTGCTAATATTACAAGAACCCTACAAGGTATGGTTTGTCAGCAACTCTATTTTTTTTTTATAATAACACTAGGGCACAGAGGAGTTAAACATCCTGCTTAATTTCACACAGCTTGGAAATAGCAATGTCAGAATTCAAATACAGTTTATGTGACATTGAAGGCTGTACTGTTCCCTTAAGTCCCAATATACAGACACAGGGTCTATATTTTATTTCCTTTTTTATCGCATCACAACATAGCAACTAGCATGGGAGTTGATAGAGGGCAAGCATCTAGAATATAATTGTTACCATTTTACAAAAGGGATACCCTACAATCAGAACTTCAGTAATGGCACAAATGATGGAATCTTATGTTCAGCCTAACAAACTATTATTAACATCCAAATACTCAGGGAAGTTAAACAGAAAAAACTATTTCTAATATCCTAACAGCAAACTTAGTAAGCCAAATAGCTGAAGTATACATAAAAGATGAACACATAGACTATTTTATAGACCACTAGTCCAAAGTCATAGCTACCATACTCCAATGTTTAATACTGTACCGCTAAAGAGCCAAACTCAATTTATCTGAATTGTACCTAGTCAGCACAACTAGAAAGGAAAAGAAAGCTGCTCAAGAAAAGCATTCAGTGTTTCAAAGAAAAAACAAAACAAACAAACAAAACAGAGGGTAGAGTGCTGTAGGAAGTCTTACAGCTTGTGGTTACCCACCTACTGGGGCGTGGCCTCTTAGAGCATATATGCAGATGCAGAGCCTGAGCCCGCCCCTTCCTCCTTTTTGCCGGCTGCTCTTTCGGATTGCTGGATTGTTGTGTTCGATCTCTGTTCTCTGTTCAAGCAGAGAATTCTGATTTGTGAGTTTACCCCTAAATAAATAACCATCTATTTCTCAATTCTGAGCTAGCGTGGGATTTCTTTTAAAGCATCCTTGCCACAGTAGAGTGTTAGAATTTGGAGGGAAAAGATTAGGAGATACCTTAATAAGCAGAACTACTGGGTGACATAGTATGGAGAGTCTAGGCAATGCACAACACAGGCACAACAAATGAACCAAAAATGAAAAACAAAATCAAGCTCTAGGCAAAAATAGGAATATGTAATAGGTTACATATTCCATATACTATAATATCATGTGCCTCCTCTCTCAAAGTTTATTTCCTACATTAATGTGTAAACATGATATCAACCTGAATGCTGTGGTCATTTATATTTATGTTTCTGTCAACTTTTTAAAACATAAGGTGAGAAGCAAAGCATGCACACAAAGCTAAAGTCAGTCTAAGCCTCATTCATTAACTTATTAGATGGTTACTAAAGATAATGAGTGTCAGACATGCCTTATTTATAAAGATATTATAGTGAGAGCTTGCATTTCCTACAGAGAATTTATCAAGTAACTGTAAAAGGCGACCAGACTCGGGGACTAGCATAAAGGTCTGACTTAATGTCTGAGATTTCAGGACTCTGACCTGAAGCCTGGGCAAGTGTGGGCCCTTATTAAATTATTCATAAAGCATTATGATTTATTCCTGACAAAAGGTGACTATTGAGACACAGGGCCTAAAAGTATATTTCTCTCCACTAATCTCTTTTCTTTACAGAGATCGGCAGTCAATGACAGGTTTGAAGCTTCCTCTTTCCCAGATGCCCAAGACAGGAGCTGACATGTGTCAATGCCTGTTCCCAAAGACGGAAAAATTTGGGTAAAGGAAGAAGACTTTGCCCAAGCCAGGCGCAATCCATCTGTCCTGTTGCAGAAGCACAGGGGTTATTAAGATTTAATAAGAGCGAGTAAATTGTGGGCCCATATTTCATACAAGATATTTACAGGCAGGCATCCTGGCCATGCTGAATTTCCAGGGCAGCTGCAGACCTGCCACAAGCTAGCCACATGACAAAGGCCAGGAGGTATGGCTCCTTCCCCTTTATTATGATGTAGATCGCCTGGGAAGAAGTGTTGATTCCAAAGCTGGTGAATTAAGTTGCAGGTGTTTTCGGTAGCCCCGCATCCCCCGGAAAAGGAATATTAATGATTATTCCACCTTGGTTTACCTGGGGGATAAGAGGTGTTTTGGATAATAAACGCGGGTAGATCTTCAGGAATGAATCAAGCCTGAGATGCCCTTCTGACATGACTGTGTAAACTGTGTCTCGTTATTGCACGTGCCTCCATATCAATACACTTAGGGTAAAGTAATAGTTTCTATATTGGGGCCACGGACCCCGACAGGCAAGTTGTAATTACACTAAATGGGAGAAGCAATGTCAAGTGTGCCACCTAGTAAGAGAGGCAAACTAAAAGAATACAAATGAAAATCTTTGCAGGTTGCTTGCTTAAGATTACAATTACAGTGAATAATTTTCTCAGTCCTTAAAAAGAAATGACTATTGAATATACTCAACTATAAGATTAGGATTTGAAACAAAATTATCCTGTACTTTTAGGTCTTCACAATATATCTCCTACTACTGACATTTCTCTAAAATAGTAGAGCTTAAATGAGAACAGTGGTTGGGAAAGATACATTAGCCTAAAACCAAGTTGAACTTAAATTAGCTTTTGATATTTACATAAACCTGGTCTTTGCTATCAGATGTATACATTTTCAATTTTAAAATACTACATGCTTTTATTTTTATATGTTTCTTAAGGAAGAACTTTAAAGATCACTTAAATGACTCATATAGTAAGGTAACAGGAAATAACAGGAATCGCATCACTTCAAGCCAAGCTTAAAAACTATACTATTATTATGGGATAAACTGTTAAAGCTTGGAAGGAATAAACCGTTCAGTAAAAGAATTACAGGCTGTATTTTAAAAAAAAAGTTAAAAAACAAAACAAAACAGGATAGAGCAGGGCAGTGATGGCAAATGTCCTTAATCCCAGCACTTGAGAGGCAGAGGCAGGCAGATCTCTGTAAGTTCAAGGCCAACCTCGTCTACAGAGCAAATTCAGGAACAGTCAGGGCTATACAAAGAAACCATGTCTCACAAAACCAAAACCATCCAACCAAACAAACAAAAACCCCAACAGATAAGAAAACTATGTTCATTGTGAAACTGGAGCTTAAGCAATATAACACAGCACAAAACAGACACTGTACCATTTGTTTATAAATTAGATATAAATTGTGCAAATTGTTTATAATGTGACTACTGGCCCACATTTAAGCACATGGAATATTTTAAGATCATTTATTTCTTAATGTTAAGGAAGAGCCAACTAAGTACATTCCAATATCATTTAACATAATCAAAGCATCAGGTCAAATCTGGAAGAAGACTCAGTGATTATTGCTGAACCCTTCTAAACTATCTAACAGATAAAAGAATTGGCCCAAAACATAACCTGCTGCCATTCACCTCATTAACATGATTCAAAAGCAGAATTAACAGACCTTTGCACATCTTAGATGTTGTTAATCAATATGGAGCTCCAGGACAGTATGATAATACAAAAGATTTTAAACTAGAACTAAGCTGCCTACTACCTTAAGTTCATAGTGTCAGTATATCTGGCCAAGTTCATCTATCACAGCCTTATAATAAATTAAGATCTAGGATCCCCAAACTCAGCACAGAACACAGTAATCTTGCCTAAATCTTTAAATGTAGCTTACAGAGATGATCACTGATTCTCAGTGTCATCTAAGAACAATTTATAATTATATTAGGTGACAATATAATTGTCACCTGGGGTACACAGTAAGATAATTGTCCTGGGGTACACAGTAAGAACCTGTCTCAAAAGACCAAACAAACCAACACAAGAGAAACTTTATTTTGACAGGAATTTCAAGAATATTTACTCAATTCAATTTTCTTTGTCACTTTATACTTTTAAAATTACCAGTATGGAGGCTCTTATGGTTTCTAAGATCTTTATTCTTCACCTATCTGTTCCAATTAGAAGCTGGATAAGTTCATAAAAGTAGATCCTTTATTCAGAATATTTCATAAAAATATAAATCAGATGCAAGGTAAATGTAGCCTTTATTTCAACAAATGCTATTACTGTACTAGCATACCCATTTCAAGAAAGAAAGAGAGAAACAAGGAAAGGTAGGAAGGAAGGAAAGAAGGAAGGAAGGAAAGAAGGAAGGAAGGAAGGAAGGAAAGAAGGAAGGAAGGAAGGAAAGAAAGAAAGAAAGGTCACTAAGAAATATGAGCCATGCAAATTTTTCATGTAACTGAGACCAACATGTGGTACTGGAATGGTTCCCAAAGAGTATAAAAATGATCTAAGGAAATAAACACCAAACAAACAATTCAATATCTGCTTTCTGTCACAGGAAAGCACTCTTGTTTCAAAATGACTGTAAAAGGGAAAACAAACTGGGAGACATAAAGACAACCCCTCCTTTACGAACTTTCAGGACAATCACTCCTATATGAACTTCATAAGCCAAAATCTGAGTATCTTAATCCTTTAGGAATAGTCTTTTATATATTATCACTTATATAGTACGATTCTGTTCTGTTGCTAAAGATACTTACCTTAAATCACATGTCAATTTTTACACTACAGAACTGCAAGTTTACTAGGTATTACTTATTTCTAGCACTAAATCTTGGCTAAAGTAACTACTTATAACACTATAACTCACCTATGAGAAATTAATGGTCAATTTATTCTATTTGGACTATACACAATTACTGCACAAAGAAATAAACTGTTTAAGAATCTAGTTACAAATATTATGGCACTTCATAATTTCAACCACACTATTTTTAATACACTCCTAAAATAGTCATCTATGAAACACAGTCAATAGATACTTGAGAACATCTAAGAAAGAAGAGAAACAGCAATTTCAATAGCTCTTAAAACTTTATCCAGTTAACATATTTCTGTTTCAAGGTAAAACTTAGAAATTGTACATTTGTGTTTTACTGAACAATTCAGACAAAAGTATATAGTAGTAATCAATAATAAACCCTAGAAAAAATAATTAAAATACAAAATAGAGGTAAATAGATGGTACTCAGCTAGTGTGAGAAAGCGGGTAAATTCGTACTTTAATCCTTTACCAGCTTGTAGGCCTGATTCTGTTGTAAAAGAATTTATCCTCAGATAACAGGGCAGCATAGTTTATGACAACAATCTACCTAAAAACTCATTAAAGTCTTTTCTCTTGAAGTGACATGCATTATCAGCAGAGATTAATCTGATGAGTCTTTAGGTGAGCTCCATTTTTAAAAATGCAATAACAGAGGGCTTTGTTGTCATCTGATGAAAATCAATTAGAGGAGGTAAGGCCACAAGGAAAACTAACATCACTCATCACCTACCCCAGGCAGCTGAAATGATTTGTCTTCCAAGCTTGAATGATCAGGAGCTACAGTCATATTGCAGGGAAATTAATTTAGTTTCTATATTCTGAACTCACTTTCCTTGTTCTGGAAGACCTAAACACAAATTACTTTTAATCAAAGTTGATATGTTATTAATACCAAGGAGGATCATTCAACAATCACTTTTTAAAAAGCAACTTCTATGTTTTTTACCCGTGTCTGGTGTATACATATAGGAAGGTTATATATAACATTCTTACTTTCTGGATTCTTTATCCACTACAAGGCACTGTACAGAATGGCGAAGACAATAGATTCCACCAAACACAGCACACATTCTAGAAAGAGAATAGAAAAATGAGAATTTGGATAATTGAGTTGAAAATTAAGGTAACAATTATCTTATACATACCAATTGGCATTATAAAAAAGAAACCCAATAATATATATTTTTCACTACTCATTTAAAAATTTCTCAGATGTAATATTAACAATTTCTTTATGCAACAAAGTGATCATGATTAATAACATAATATTAATCTAAAATTGTGATCTGGCCAAAAGTGTCGCTAAGCAAGAGTTAAATGTCCCCCTAAAATCAGCTCCTGCAGTTTCTAAGGTACATAAAGCATAAATATCCTGCAGAGGTGATGTAAGATGAACCACAAATACAACAAACAACAACAGCAGAGAAGGGTAATGAAAGACGGAACAAAGAGACTTCAGAGAACTTCTGAAGAAATCACCATAGAGGTAAGCAAAATCTCCGGAAGCCAAGACCAATAACTAGGAAGTGAAAATGTAGAACATGGCATGAGTTAACATGCAGCAGAAGCTGTAAGGAGTTTGCTGTGTCATCCAGCTATGCACTAGCGATTTCACACCCCCATAGGGAGAACAAGCTTGAAGACTTAAGCAGAAAAGGAAATCATCTTTCATGATATTTGATTATTTAAGGGATACACTTCAGTAAAATGATCTAGAAAAGAAACACTCATTACTAGAGGTGCAGGGGTGAGTGGATGGGTGTGTATGTAGGCAGAATGCTGATTTGTCTTGAAGCTTGAACTGACAAAACATAGACCTCTCTACTCATAACCAAGGTTTTCCCCTCTCTAACACTGGAAATTTGAAAAGATTACACCATTAAATGATGCAAAACACCCACTACCAAAGAAATATCAAGAAAAGTGGCTCTAGGTAAATGATAACCCTGGACTTCATAGGGCTGTATGAGACTTCCATAGGTTAGAATATCACAATGATGATTTTAAAACTTGAAATTACCCAGTACAAAAAGAAACACATCAAGCCGCAAGTGAGAATTAGCAGACACAATTTAAAAGCAGGCTTAAAACCATAACACCTTATTCAGATAGAATTATTAGGTAGAGGTTATAGGTATGCATAAAAAGGATTAAACAAAACTGAAAAAGAACAATGGAATATCAAAAAGGCTACTATGGTAGGCTGAGTATTCACACCAGCAGATGTACACACCCTAATCTCAGAGATATATAGAGATGGTAAACTGCCATCGTGAAGGACTTTACAAGTATATTGCATTAAGGTTCCTGCCATCAGATTATCCTGGTGAGCACAACACAATTACAGTGCACTTCAAAGAAGCAGGAAGGTTAAAGTCAGATATAAAGATGTGCAGATGGGTACAGGGGTCAAAGGGAAGCTGCTTGTATAAGGTGGCCACATGCCAAAGAATGCAGGTGGCCTTTTTAAACTAGAAAAGGAAAGGAACAGAGCCTTCCTTCGTGCCCTAAGAAGGAATGCAGTCCTGCTGGTCCCGTTCAGACTGCTGACCTCCAGGAATGCAAGATAATAAATTTGTGTTGTTTTATCCTACTGAGTCAGTTAGTGCAGAAATAGGAAATTAAGAGAAAGATATATGTATACATAGAAATGTTTATGAAAAGCAGCAATATGAATCAAGGTAAAGAATGGGCCATGACCAAGAGATTTGAGGACAGCAAGTTATATATATCAGAAGAACGATCTCTGATTCATACTGTGTTCAAAATCAATTTCAGGAAGCGAACAGGCATAAGTAGGAAAAGCAAAACTAGAAGAGAACACAGGAAGATACGGAGTCAGGAAAGAGATTTTTCAACAAAACACAAAACTCATCATTAAACTTAGAAAATAGAATAACTTTAAACATTTAAACATGTAGACAAAGTTTTTTTTTTTTTTTTAAGGCAAGCCACAGATACAAAAAGAGATGTACAAATACATTAGTAGTTACTAAGTCTTGGATAACACTTTGTTACAGTAATCTCAAAATGCATACATTTTCAGAGCAGCAAAACCTATTGCTATATAGATATTTTAGGTAATCCCTGCTATATGTATGGAAGAAGATATAGGCAACTTTTTCTTTCTTCCTGTACACATTTTAGCTAAGCATGGCAGTTAAGAATTTTGACTGCCTGAGTTCATATGCCAACTATGCCACATACTAGCTGTGTGACCATGGAAACAGGATAATCAGCTCCACTGTATCTAATTTCCCTCACCAGCTTTATAATACCACTTATTCACATAGGGTTCTTTTGAAGAAAAAACAAAATAATATCATAGTTATAAAATATACAATATACAGAATTATAAATATATCATATGTTCATTTAAAATTAGTCTTTTTAAATACCATCATGAAATCAAAATATCTAGAGCAGAATTAAAAAATAAGTGGACATTTATATACACAATAAAGAAGTTTCGTTTAAGCAAAGAAGATCTGAGATCTAGCTATTGTCCTCAGCTTCCGGGAGGTGATCTCTATGCCCTCTAAATGTCATGCCTGAAAGGAGTGTTGTTTGCCTAGAGACACTGGTTTAACAGACAGCTGTAAGAAATCAATTTAGGGTAAAGACAGGGTGAACCAGATAGTTTTAGGATGAGGATGGCCAGATCAACAGTTTGAATAGGGATAAGAGCTTTGGTCATTTGATAAGTAACCAACTAAATTTCAGGTGTGGGCACTGCCCTCAGCTTCGAGTGAAGTTACACTGAAGCAACAATTAGAAAAAGTCGAATACTGATGCCCGAGTGAGTTTTCTTGGCTGGTCACACATGCAGGTCATATACTAGCATTGGAGAGGAATAAAGCTCCGATTCTTCAGTGAGGAAACATGCTAGAAACTATACATTTGGAATACCTCAGTGTTCTGCCCTAAAAACCTTGAATTTCTTTACTACTCCTGCAGAGGTTGGGTTCTCAGAACCTGTATCAGGAGGCTCACAAACATCTATAACTTCAGTATCAAGAGATCTGACGACCTCTTCTGGCCTCCCCGGGAACCTATATGCACATGCTGCACATAAATTCATGCAGGCACACATACATATGAATAAATAAAAATAAATGAGTAAATCCTTAAAAAGTAATTAAAACCTTTAAAAAGTAAGTAAAGTAAATCTGCCCAAATTTTGAGATTTGACAAGACCAAGTGAGTACACTGATGTCTTTATTCTATTCTATATTGAGAATGTATTTCATAATCTATCAGATGTTAAGACATTGCAATCAACAGAGTCTAATGAGACTTAGAAAAAATAATCTCCTGGTTGGACTCTGTAGTTGCATTTGCCATGTGGTGTTCAGCCTTCTGCTTCTGGCAAGAGAGTACTGACACACAAGAAATCATGACTAAGGTGATTGCCGTGACCTTCACTGTCAATTTCCTGCTGATAATGGAAGAGTTCGCAGGAAACATCATTGGTCTACTGCACACAAATAAGCTAAATTAAATTCAAAGCCCCCAATAAATGCTCTCATTTGTTTGTGGGATATATTTACGTTGTGAGTGTGGTTGCAACAGTGTTTCTGAGCTACTCAGAAGTAGTGACGGACTTCCAACAGGGCAGGGCACCATGCCCTCTTTCAAGGAAGAAGGGGGAGGGAGGAGGGGTGGGGAGGTAGTGGGAGGGGACCGGGAGAAGGGGAAGAAAGGTAAAAATTTTATTTCTTTAATTATGTTTTTGAATGGAAAAAATAAAACAAAACAATGTATAGAAAAAAAAAGAAGTAGTGATGGGTGAACTGGTACCACGTGACCTACAGATTTTTTCATCTCAGACTAGGCCACGGTCACTTCTCTCCTATCCCCGCATGCTCACAGCAATAGAGAAAAGAAAGGTAAAGTAGTATTAATTCTTCAAGGGGGTATGCTTCTTATTTTTGAAAAAAAAATTCTGACTAAATTAAAGTTGTATAAAGTAAAAATGTTATGAAACATGTCACAGAATATTACCACATTATCGAAAGATTGCTAAACATACTTAATGAAACATGATTTTTACAAAGACCTCTTCTAAGTTTCTGTATGAAACATGGTATTATTTTTGCATATATTATCTAGTATCCTTCTGAAAAGAAACCTTTACAAAATCTGAGTTACATGAGGCCTCTATAATTCATCAAAAATTACCTGATTTTGAACACGATATGATCTATCAACCATTGCTCTACACATGATAGGGAAAAACATTTATAGAGAAGGTCCAGAGAACCAAATAATGTGAATGCCATGGAGTTTTACAAAGAAGTTTAATAGTTACACACGGTCATGACCATCCACCAAAATCTCTCCAAATTTTAAATGAGAACGTAAGTATTTAGTGGTCTTGCAAAGAATAACAACATCTACTATAAATATCCAAGACTGCAAGGTTATACACTTACAGGTTTACAATTTTCATACTGCTGCTCTTTGGGCTTGTCTGCTGGGAAGGGGAAACATATAGTTTACAAGGGCGGTATTTGTTCTCTCTCACACATCTATTTGCCTTATGAATCTTATGCTCCTACCATGAAACTCAGTGGTTTGTGTCAGGCAAAATAAGGACATTCATCAACTACTTGTGACTTATTTCCGTATTTCGCCTTCAGTGGTTTTTTTGTTTGTTTGATTGCTGGGTGGTATAGGATGACAATTAGCAAGATTGGAAACTTGTTAAAGGTGGGTAGGAAGCTCAACAGTGTGTTCTTGAGAGGTATATTCAAAACTTAAATATAACCATAGTCATGGCAAGTGGGAAAGAACATGTGAAGAAACAACTATGCTACATTCAGTTTACTGGGACACAAAACCTGTAATATAAAAAAGAAGGAATCATGGCTATTACTGAATGCTTTCTACATGCCATATATACTACAATACTACAAGATACATGCTATAATCATCCCATGAGGCAGAGTTTTACAAATTTGGAACTACACACGTGCACATGCACGCATGCACATGTGTGCGCACACACACACACAGAAAGAGAGGGAGAGAAACAGAGACAGAAAGACAGACACGGACACACACAGAGATGTCAAGAGATTTGCTCAGGGTCATTTAATAAATGGCAATGCTGAGAAAGAGACTGAAATGAGATGATTCCAGAGATTTCTATGTTAGCCTATTGTTTTTGTCATTATGGAGAAAAGCTAGAGTTAGGCGGCCAAATTACTCCTAAAGTTGTCCTACCCCTGTGTGCTTGCAAAGATTATTATAAAATGTAGTCCCAAGATGAATTCACTATTATCCCTCCAGAAAAGATGTTTTTCTTTCTATACATAGTAAACTTATAGTATATAACTTCAACTGTATATAGTACAATTATAATTATAGTAGAAATGCTTGTCTATAAACTTTCTAGAAAATAATGAATACTTCATAATTCATATTAAAACATTATAAACTGAATTGGTCAAGCAGAAATTTTAAATAAAATACTGTGAGTAAAAGGAGAATTCTACGAATGGGATATATTTATAGGTAATATGGCTTAATAAGGTAGATTTTAGTGTATGAAATGGTAACCTAGTGATGTAAGGGTTAATGTGTTAATGCTGAACAATTAAGATACCCAAAGAAGCCAACATCTAAGACTTCAGTTTTAGAGCAGTGATGTAGAAAGTCCTTCTGTCTCAGTAGGTGAACCAGCCCCTCACGGTCCTAACTTCCTAACTCATCTTCTCCCACCTTTTGCTCTTCACCTGCACCTTGGGGGCTCAATCCATTGCTCTGAATGAGCATATGATCAAACCAGACTCTCTGAATATGGCGGCGAAAGTTGGCAGATGGAGAACCCATCAACAATGACACCAGGACCTATCTCTTCTGCATGTATTATCTTTTTGAGAACCGAGTCTTTTTGAATGCACTCCTTCCTAGGCCAGGAGGGATGGGGGTGGGCCTTGGACTTCCAACAGGGCAGGGCACCATGCCCTCTTTCAAGGAAGAAGGGAGAGGAAGAAGGGGTGGGGGTAGTGGGAGGGGACCGGGAGAAGGGGAAGAAAGGAAAAAAAAAATTTTTTTTTATCTTTAATTATGTTCTTGAATGGAAAAAATAAAACAAAACAATGTATGGAAAAAAAAAAGAAAGTCCTTCTGTATATATGCTGCTTTTATTGGTTAATTAGTAAAGAAATTGCCTTGGCCTGTTGATAGAGCAGAGTAGAACAAGGCAAGGAAAACTAGACTGAATGCTGGGAGAAAGGTAGAGTCAAGAGATGCCATGTAGCTGCCAGAGAAAGATGCTAGCTGCCACAAGCTTCGAGGTAAAATATAAAATACTACAAATGGGTTAATTTAAAATGTAAGAGCTTGCTAGAAAGATGCTATAGTGATTGGCCAAGCAGTGATTTAGTTAATACAGATTCTTTGTGGTTATTTTGGGAGCCTGGGCAGCTAGGAAATGAACAAGCAGCCTTCTCCAACTCAGCAGCATTGTGGGGTCTGAAGGAATGTGTGGCTCTGCTATAACCTACTTTCTGTAGTACAGTAAGTATGATAAGAATTATAAGAATAATAATTTGGTACTGAGGAACTATAGGAAAATCTACAGACATATTATAAATATCAGATCTTTTTGATCCTTTAAAAAGACTAAAATGTAATTGAACAATTATCATGCAATTTTCCAAAAAGTTAGAAGAGGAAAACCTAACCATTGATCACTTGTACTTTAGCTACACCCTGAACACACAGCAAGGTGATAAAACAACACTTCCACTAAATATGTCTGCTAAATATCATGATATATAATTTAGCTATTGCATCTGCAAATCTTGACAATATTTTTAGTAACTACATGCATAGATAAACATGTATCAGAGCTTTATATTTAAAGCAGCACACTGAGCTTTCTATCATGTTCACCCAGTTCATGTGCTCTGAGAAATGAGTGTAGAGAGAACTACATGGATGTGTGTTTATTTTATATACTTAAGTACACACATGTGCTGGGGGAGCAGCAGCAAAGTCTTGGTGCTTCTTATATTCACACACCATAATTAAGTCTCACTATATATTATATATCGCAAGGCATATTTATGAGTTCTAGACTTACAATACATATTTATACTACTACAGTGAGTACTATATAGCCCATATACAGTGAATACTATAACACTAGGTTTATCAATAACACTAAGATTCTTGCATTTCCCCCCTTTCCCAGCCTTTAGAATCCTGGCAGCTGGAAGAAGAGGGAAGGACATTAGGTGTCAAAATGAATGCTACATTCTTGGTTGCAGTAGGTCCGCCTTCTGGGAAGCTAACACTGGGTATAATATGAGTCACAGCAGCGTTTCTCCTTAAGACTTCATCTAATATTCAAGCTACTTTCATCCAAACCAGCTTTAGACCTCTCATTGTCTCAGAATCAAATGTATCTTCAAGAAAAAGATTGTCTATAACAATCCTAAGCCAGGCCCCATCTTTTACTGTCCATTCCTGATTCTATTAGTAGGACCAAAAGTGATATAAAAATAAATAATGATGTGACCAATGACAAACACTCAAATGTGTGTTCTATCCACAGTGACCTATTATAGTGAAAATGACAGGCCACTCATATTACCGATTACAGTGACAGAACCTAAAAGCAGCTGGAGTGGCAAGCAGTAATCAACATGAAAACTTTCAGCTCACTAGCAATCAAATGTCCAACTATAGTCACAATATGCTAATTGTAGAGATCAGCTTCTGAAGATGGTCATGAAGTCAATGTGTACATCAGCCATGGGGCCTACTTCCTTTTTGTTTCCCCCACTAATAGTTCTACAACTATGTTTCAGTTCTTGAGATGATAAGATGGGGATAATACTTACCACAACTTATCACACAGAGTTGTTTCCTGACATAAAGGAGTCAAAGCATGTGAGATGAAATGTTTACTATATTGCAACTTGTTAGCTATCACTTCCTGAAGCAGAGACAAAGTTTACAGATTTCATTACTTATGAGCAATTGCTGGCCTAGACTGATGAAAGTGTGTAGTAATCTGCCTGGGTGTTCATGATCTGTATTTTCTTCTACTAGAGTTTAAACAACATAATTACCTGGTGAATGCACCCATCTTCCCCAAAGAAATATGTGACAAGTTCATGAGAACTGCTTGTGCCAACCACAGCATGCACTGGCATTTAGCCCTTCATTCTCAAATATTTATGGAATTAGGCCTACTGTCCAATAGGGATAGTCCTAGTCTGCTGAGACATAACAATGAAGACAATGGCTGTCGCTGACAGCATATAACTTTTCTAGTGTAAAAATAGACAATGAAACATAATTAAAGACTGTAATTTTCCCAAAAGCAATAGAACAGTTTAATGTTAATGTGATTTTAGAGCTAGAGTATAAGGCAAACTGAACTGATATTTGAGCAAAGAACCAAGTAAACAGAAGAATGTGACCATGTAAAGATGTGGAGGAAGAATATTCCAAGCAGAACAAACCACCAATTCCAGCACTTGAAGTATAAAATGGCACAGTGTATTTGAAGAAAGAAAAATGACTAATAGGGCTACAATGAATATCATATAAAGTGATATCACAAAGAAAGTAAGGGATCTGATAATGCAAGGTGGAAGTTGGGGAATGTTTTTCTTCTTTGGTATAGCCACCCAGAATTAATTAATTAATTAATTAATTAATTAATTAATTTTGGTTTTTCGAGACAGGGTTTCTCTGTAGCTTTGGATCCTGTCCTGGAACTAGTTCTTGTAGACCAGGCTGGCCTCGAACTCATTGAGATCCGCCTGCCTCTGCCTCCCGAGTGCTGGGATTAAAGGCGTGCGCCACCACCAACCGGCCCCAGAATTTATTCATGTTTCTACAGACTAACCATCATTGATGTTCATGAAAGTAACCCCAATAAAATATACTGGTTTCATTATGGTGAGTGATGACGGGGACCTAAAGCACAGCAGTGACAATGCAGACAAAGAAGAAAAGACTGGGGCCAGATTTAAGATACGACTGTTGAAGAACTGGATATGGAATATAGATTCCCCAAGAACAATTCAAGAAAATTCATAAAGTTCTAAGTATAGTGTTTCCCTTTGAAACATATAATAATCAAACACACTTTCTCAAGTCCAACTGTCTTCCTTCAAGAGCAATGCTTTGAAGGACTATCCCAGAACACTCTTTCTCTAACTCTCTCCCCAGGGGGTGTGTGGTTACTAGTTAATTAGCACCATTACCAACAAGTACTATCTCTTGGCTTAACACTTTGTATATTCATTTGCAGATGGGGATACATGGATCAGTTTGTGTTCCTTGAAGAAGTTACCATGGACTAGGAAAGACAAAGCACTCTTGGTAACCTAAGAAATTATCAGGCACATGTATCTGAATGCAGTGTGGGGCTTCTCATGCAGACTTCAGCCCCAAGGAAATCAGGCTAGGCACATCTGTCACTCTTAGAAGGCATAATCATCATGCTTAACTTAGGAAAAAGTTGCCCAAAAAGAATGCACAGCCTTCAGAAAGCTCACTCCCAGAAACTGCCTTTATTTCATACATCTTAGCCATATATCTTGCCTCTTCTGTTCTTAGTGCCATTCTGTAGATGATATATTCACTTTTTCCCAAGCTTTTCCAGCTGTCCTTAAATTTAACCTTCTCTAGGAAAGTCACAATACAACTATGTACTGGATGACAGAAACAGATCTGTATTAATAACTGCACCAGGGGTTCAGAATAACTTAGCATAAATTATAGAACACTAGTCATCATTCAAGCCTTAAAAAATAAAGCCTTTCAAAACATTGGGGGTCAATTTGTATGCTTCCATCACAAGCTAGACTATAGATATACAGTTCATATGTTTGCACAAGGGCTCTAACCATCAAGCCCAACCCAGTAAGCTCCTAAATCCATTTTATCACAGTGATACCAAGAGTACTAGGAATGGAAAGCGTCCGGGTTTCTGAACTAGTCTTAAAGCCTAATTTCAAGAATGCTCTAAATAGTCAAAACACTATGACTATGGTGGCAGATCTAATTAATAAAATTATTTTAGTGATCTTTTAAAATCAATTATATAAAAAACTCCATTGATTATCCAATTTCCTTTGATTCATCTTCTCTCTCTGCCTCTTGCTCAGCAACGTAGATGACATACCCATTTCTGATTTCTGGTTTGAGTAACCCTTGTGTGAATCTTTTTTTCTTCCATTTTTCTACTTCAAATTGTAGATCCAAATTTCACAATACATAGACAAAAAGAAATCTAGTCTAAACAATGACAAGAATATGCCTGTCTCTTTAATTTACAAAACCCTACATGGTGATGTCCAGTATTATATGGGTATTTGTGAGTGCAGAAACAAGAATAACCCGAACTATATGAAAATCAAATTCCCTTGTGGATAAGCATCACATTTATTATCTGCTTAACTGTTGTTATCTAAGTCTATCCTATTTATTTCCTATTGTGCGTAGTGCAACAAAAGCATGAATATATAGTCATTTCTGTGATATTTTAGCTCAAGAGCCTTTCAAGTAATACCCAAGAGTGGCAGAGTTATGTGATAGTTCTATTATCAGGTTGAGAATTGTCTTTTAAATTTTGTTGAGAATTTCATATATGAACACTGTACTAACATCATTTCCCACCTCTGCCTCCTCCCTTTTCTTCCACCCTCCAAGCCCCTCTCAAATTCAATCTCTTCTTTATCACTGTGCTGTGTATATTCTAATTTATGATATTTTTCTCTATTGTTACATGTATGTATACATACACACTGCATACACACACACTGAGACTATTTAGTGTTACTTGTATGCACAGGAGTTCAAAGTTGACTACTTTGTATTGGTTAGCCAAGTAGGGGCTCATCCTATGGCAGACTGGTCGTCTCTTTCTCAGTAATTGCTATATGGTCTCTCAGTTTCAGTTTCGAAGGAACCTCCATATTGACTTCCACAGTCCCTGCATGTTTACATTCCCACCAGCAATGCATATTGATTCTTCTTTCCTACATCCTCCCAGGCATTGTTTGTTATTTGTTTTCTTAATGACGGCAGGAAAATGGGTGGTGCTTGAGATCATTTTGTTAAGTGAAGTTAGCCAGACTCAGAAAGACAAATATCACATATTTTTTCTTGGGTGAAGAACATAAACTTAACATTGTGCATGCATGCAAGGATGTGCATGCATATGCAGGACATGAAAGTAAGAGGGGGCTCTGAGAGCAGAGGAAGAGCTGTTAATGTTGGGAAGGAACAGACAGGGTCAGGGCGTCTCTGGAACATGAAAGCAGAAGGGGAACTATGGGGGAGAGGAAGTGGAGCAGCAGAGGGCAGGAAGGAAGGCAGTGGGAGAGGGAGGTAAATAAGTATACAACATACAATGCCATATTTTTCTTAAAATGCCCTAACAAAACCATTACTTTCTATGCTAACTTTAAATTTCCCATAAAAACAAATTCAATAAAAAATTAAAGTGAATGACTACAACCACCATCTTCTGACCCCACTGACTCCTAGGTCCCTTTCACTATTGTGAATATTGTGCAGTGAGATCATTGACTTATAAATCCCTAAGTGTCAACTGTAAACTGAAAAGCAGATAGCTAGTGAAGTGGGAAGTTACTATGCTGACTCCCCTATCATTTAGAAAAATATTTCATGATTAAAAAACAAAACAAAAAAACTAAACACTGTTTCTTGGTAAGCCTACTATAAAAATCTCACCATGCAAGTAAGAGCTCATTTAAACCACCCTCTTCCTTCCTTCCTGTGTTTAAACCAGATCTGTATGCATGACTAAACATTATCCCCAACCCCATGGTGAGAGAACATTTATTTTTTTAAGTAGTCTTTGATATAAAATGTTATCAAAGGCTTTTTGAAAATTCGAATGTTCACCGGCTCCCCCTTGTTCACACCATATTCACCCTTGCCAAAGAACTTTTAGAATGTTAAGGTATAATTCTCTCACAAAACCCACGTTCTTTCCTCCTGTGGATTCTATATTCAAGAACTTCAGCTTTCTGCTATTTATTACAAAATTAACTCTCACGCTCAATTAATAGTTTGCCTTACTGCTTTGTCACTCCTGGGCTATTTCTTGAAACTATATACCCTGTACACCTTTTCCACTCCACATGTCAACTCATTTCCTTTTAACTGCTCCCACTCCAAACAGGAGTTCAGGATAGTGTTACCATATTAAATTGTAATGGCTGAAAAAGCACATCAGTACCCAGCCGTCTGTGATCTCAGATAAAGGGTTTCCACTTTGTATCCTGTGTTAGCATATATGAAGTTATGTAGTCAAATAAAAACAAAGGGTGCACAGCTGTGATAGGCAACTCCTGGCTACAACCTGCAGGCCTTCTTAGTACAGTCTAGAATGGTCCTAGCCAGGGACTGAAAGCACAATTCAGATGCTGTTCACCTAGAGTTGGACATTTGGCTGAAATCAAGTCAATCAGTTACTAACCGGCCACAGTTTTTCAACTTTGTTAGCTTAAGAATGAGTATGAAAGAGTACTTCATGGATTTAGCCTTCTGATAAGCACGAGAAAAATGGTGTGCGTGTAACAATTAGAGGAATAGTAAAGATGAAACTATACAGTCCAGACACAACAAGGAAGTAATTATGCATTCATTAGAGAAATTACAGAGGTTTATTTTGTTGTTGTTGTTGTTGTTGCTGTTGTTCTTGTTTTGGTTTTTGGTTTTCTGAGACAGAGTTTCTCTTTGTAACAGTCCTGTAACTTGCTTTGTAGACCAGGCTGGCCTTGAGAAGTTACAGGGTTTAAGTATAAGCAAACCTTTCAAACACAAAAGGTTAATTTGTTTACCTAAAAAGCTGATGTTTTTTGTTTGCTTGCTTTTATTCATTTTATATACCAACCACAGTTTTCCCTCCCTCTCCTCCTCTGGCTCTCCTCCTCACCTCTACTCAACTCAACCCCCATCCCAGCATTACCACTCTTGAGCATATACCCAAAGGATGCTCAATCATGCCACAAGGACATTTGCTCAGCTATGTTCATAGCAGCATTATTCATAATAGCCAGAATCTGGAAACAATCTAGATGCCCCTCAACAGAAGAATGGATAAAGAAAATATGGTACATTTACACAATGGAGTACTACTCAGTGGGGGTCGGGGGTGGGGACAATGGCATCATGAAATTTTCAGGCAAATGGATGGAAATAGAAAAATGCAGATGTTACTAATAGTTAGAGATGGTTGAAGACCTAAGAAGATGATTCAGTAGTTAAGAGTATTAGCTGCTCTCACCGAGGATCCTGGTTTTATTCTAAGCATCAACACAGTACCTCACAGGCACTGGGCACACATAAGGAGCACAAAGATATATACAGGCACTCATGTACATGTAAGGAAATAAGTATTTAAAATTTACTCTATTGAAAGATACCATCTTCCTAAATACAGAAGCAAAAACTGTTGCTTACCTAGAGTGAAGAGTTGCCAAGTGGCAGACCGGAAGAACTACCCTGCCTGTAGTTCTGTATTACTTGTTATCACAGTTTAAAAAAAAAAAAAATGGATCTGTGGCTCCTTTAAACAAGAGGAACATCAAGCTGATCTGGGAGTGATGAAACTGCAATCAAGACCTATGATCACACACGCAACAGCTGCTGAGTTATGAACACATGCTCTACAGTTCACCACAGACTTTTCCACTCCTCGACGTCTTCTTATTGCCCATTTAATTTTTTTCTATGATCTTCCAGATTGCATCTCCTTTGTTTCTGCTATCCGCTAAGTTTTTATTTTGATATTTCATTCATGGTGTCATGAATGTTCCATACTAGATGATATTCAGGAGGCTGTTCATTAAAATCTGAAATGAGTGCTAACAGAAGGCTTCAGCCACCAGAAACAAACACACACATACACACACACACACGAGCAGATATGGTAAAATTCCAAGTGTATATCCACTTAACTACCTTTAGAAGACTTAGGGGGCTGGGAAGATGATCCAGTGGGTAACAAATTTTCTGTATAAGCATAAGGACCAAAGTCTAGTTTCCCAGCAACCGCATAAAAGCCAGGCATAGCGGCATGCATGTGTAACTTCAGAGCTGTGCAGTATATACAGGTCCTGATAGTTTTCTGGGGAGGAAACCTACTAGCTTCATGTTTGGGAAGAGATTTGTCTCAACAAATAAGGTGAACAGTGATTCAGGAAGACACCAGATGTGGACCTTTGCCCCCACACAGCCCCCAACACACATGTGATAGATACAAGGAAACATAAAAGATATGGAAAGAGAAAAATGTATTTTATGCTCTGAAATGCAAAAAAAAAATTTAAAAAAATGCATCAATAGGGTTTTTTCCATTTCCATTCTGTTCTAGCAATAAAGGGCTTTTGGGAATGTCTATGATTCAGGGTTATATCATTCATTTATATTTTATAAAAAAAAATCAATGTATAAGATAGTGATTAATCAAAGTTTAAACTTCATTATGAATCCATCTTATTTAGAATGCTCACATATTTCAAAAATATTTTAAAGTGAATTTTTTAGTTATTTACCAGGTAATATCAAAATAATCCTTACATTTCATGGAAGTTTTATAGTTCTCAAATTAGCACAGAGAAATTAAAACACTGGAGGCAAAGCAATGATCACTTCTCTGACATGAATATATGGATCTGACTAATGACACCAGAGCACAAAAAATTTCCTCATTTTTGGGTATGGTTTTCTTTTGTAAAAATTTGTATATAAAAGACAAAATGCCATTTTCAAGCATTTACAATAATCACATCACATATTAACTTAGAAATGATAATTTGTCTTCTAATTTCACAAGCCTTGGAATTTTTTCAAAAGTAAATTCACTTTATTTTAATAGACTCTGACAGAATGTAATGTTTGACTGCACAAAAATAGTGCTAGGGCTAATTTTTCAATATAATCAACTATATGACAAGGGTAGCCAACACCTACTGTTACCATATAGGAAACACACACAACTCAGGCTCAAGAGTTTCTCATGTCCTCCATTTTTATGGGGGTGGGCCTTGGACTTCCAACAGGGCAGGGCACCATGCCCTCTTTCAAGGAAGAAGGGGGAGGGAGGAGGGGTGGGGGGGTAGTGGGAGGGGACCGGGAGAAGGGGAAGAAAGGAAAAAAAATTTATTTCTTTAATTATGTTCTTGAATGGAAAAAATAAAACAAAACAATGTATGAAAAAAAAGAACATGGAAATTGTTTCTGAAAAAGATGAAAAACTGAAACTATTGACAGAGATTGTTTGTTCCAGTTATTAAACTGCCCTTATAATTACAAGCTCAAAGAAAATCCACAAACCAACATAATATCCATAAAATATATTTTTCAGATAATTGTATATATTTGGAGTATACCCGAACTTTTTGATGCTATTAACCCCAAAGAGCAGACAGTTAAGAAAATATAACTCTAATTAGTAGAGTATAGTTCCAACAGTGATTCAGATATTACTGAAACTGCATACCAACACTGGACTGAACTTCAACTTTGCCCTGGTGACATCAAATAGTATTATAGATCAATTAAGAGTCACGAAAAAAAATTTGGCTGGTAGCCCTCATCATACATAGCCTTTAAAAAAGCAATTTTAGTTCCTATCAAGGTAAGAATCAGGAGTTGTAACTTTTTAATACAGCTGCAAAACAATAGGACCCATTAATAGCTGAACTTTTGACAGCACTATTCAAGATGATTTATGAGTTTGTATATAATTTGATTATTCTATTAATTCTGCTGATTACTGCTTCAGCTAATAAAGTGAAGGTCACTTCCAAAATAAATCTTCATTACATTTCACAGAAAGTAACTGCCTCCAACTAGCTGTTTTCTTTAATTAAAAACTAATGTGACAAGAAAGAAGACAGGCTTCAGGGTTACTCATCTGTTGTACTGTGTGGATGTAACATACAGAAGGCAAATCCAATGGAATACAAAGTGTTCCCTCATCTAATACTTTAATTTCAAAACTGGAAGTATTACATTTATTTGTACTAATATTAAATAATACTAAAATTACAAAACCCAACTCTACTAATGTTTTAAAAATTAAAAAGAATATTTTAATTTATAAAAGGATATTTAAAAAGTCCCTAAACACATATTATAAAATGCAAAACAATGTTTTCATTTCTAAAATTATATATGTGGGGTTATGTCCATGAAAAAAGAACAGTAGACAATCATTGCCTTAACCAGATCTTTCCTAGACGTAGAAAGAAACTCTCTACGCTCCATAAGATAAATAATGGGCCCAGGGCCCCGAGAGGTTGGAGAGAGATCAGAGGAAAAATGGTCAGGGCTCATATTAATACATTTTTCTTATTTAATCTATTTTTACACACAGAACATTCTGTGTCCTAGATTTAATGCTTCATTTTATTATTTTTTAAAGTTCCTCAGCCCTTCAGCTTGAGGTCCTATCATCAAAGCTGATGAATCATATAACCGCATCAAACCAATAAAGCAAATTAAACGATGCATATTTTCCCACAGAAGTAAAAAGCAATCCTCAAACTCAGGAAATAACATTTCAAAAGACTGAAAGTTTGATTATAATAAATTATAGAGGTGCAATAATGCCGCAAAGAAGTAGGCAGCAACAACTTTCATGCATCCTCAATTGGGCTTTTACCACATAATACATTTGTGTTTAACTGCTTTGCCCCACTATGATCGCCTTCCCTTTTATATATACGAAAAGATTCTGCATTCCAGCTATATACCTAATGGTACTTGGCATTTAGAGCACTCTTCCCATAACCTTAAAAACTCATGTTGTTCCATCATACTCTGGCACCACACTCAAATGTTACCAAATGGCTTACATACCCATTACCCTTTATCATCTACCATATGTCTTTCCCAACAATCACTGCATGAAAAAAATCCCTAATTTTTCTCACAGAACATTCACTCCAATTATTTCACATGTCTCCCAACGTTCTCCCCCACCTCCAAAATCTCTTTTCATCAGTTTATCATGAACATGAACATCTACCAAAACACTGGAGAATTTATTTGGCAAATTAAAAATTTTATTCTAAACTTGCATGTGATAAAGCAAGGATCCTGTATTTATAGTCAGTTGCTCCTAATTGATTTGGTGGTGGTGGTGATGGGGATTCACAGGCCACAGAAAACATCTAAGACTATTGTAAATTTAGTGGTGGTGGAAAACAATGAACTAACTAACCACACTCTTACTAATAAAGTCCATATTTTCAACAGATTTAGAGTTCAGTTTGTGGTCAACAAAAAAAAGCCAGAAAGAAAGAGAAAGATGGTGGGAAGCAGAGAGGGAGAGAATACATTCATCATTTCTTTAAGGCAAGTTCTGTGCTAGGTACTTTTCTGACAACTTGATACCAACTAGAGTTACCTAGTAAGAAGGAGTTTCAATTGAGAAAATGCCTCCATCAGATTGAATGCAAATCTGTAAGGAACTTCCTTGATTAAAGACTGATGTGGCAGGGCCCAGCCTACTGTGGGTGATGCCACTGCTGGGCTGGTGGTCTGAGGTTGTATATAACAAAGCAGGTTGAGTAAGTCATGAAAAGCAAGCTACAGTATGAAGTGTTCCACTGTCTCTGCTTCAATTCCTGACTCTGGGTTCCTGCCTTGAATTCCTGCCCTGACTACCTTCAATGATGGACTGTGACATGGAAATGTAAGCCAAATAAACCCCTTCATCCCCAAGTTGCTTTTAGTCAAATGTTTTATTGCAGCACTAGAACTATATAGATGGATACAAATTAATTACCTATTTTAACATTTTCCCTAATAGGACACTCAAATTTTTATCAAGTAACTTGAGAGCCTGTTTAGAAGTTCTAGGAAGAAAATGCAGCTACTCCTACACACTTGATGGAAGACTAGTCCTCCTCTATAATGGAAGAAGGGTGGTCCTGTTCCACTGAAAGCGCAGCTTGGGGAAGGATGGGGATGTAGTGGTAAGCCAGAAAGTGAACACACCTACCCAGCCAACCAGATCAGCAAAATCAATCCTGGTGATTAATGTCACAGCTAGACTGTCCTCACATCGATTTTATCAAGTTATTTGTAGAACTATCAGCTTCCCCCTTTATTTCATAACATAAGATCGAAAATTATGTTTTTATTTTTCACTGAAGTAGAAGGAAACATACATTTCAGTTGTTAAACAATACAATTTGTATCTAACAAGATCAATAGTAAATTATCACCTCTACCTGACTAATGCTTTAAAAACTTCAGGCTCGGTACTCCAAGAGGTAGCGAGAACCATGTTTCCTGAAGGAAAAATAAAGTGGAATAACAGTGGGACCTATGCGGAGCCCCCAGGTTTTCTTATCTGTGCTAAAACCCATAAAAGCTCTCTGGGTACATGTTTGGGAATGAATGCATGAATGATATTAATGTGTGTTGGGATAGAGATGGGTCGAGAGCTACTCACTGTACAACCCTGTTAAGAAGGAATTGTGCCAGAAAGATAACTTTACAGCTACTCAACCAGCTTTCATTCAGCTTCTGGCTGTCTTTTGTTTGCCTGATTTCTGAGAGATAATTAAGGCGTCTTTTGACACACTAAAATGACACTATGCAATTAGGTTCACATGCATGCAAACTTAGGATCATATCCATAGACTATAATTCTTTAATAAATTTCACAGAGTGGCTATTCCTTAGAAGCTGAAATTTAACCTGTTGAGGCTGGTGGATTATTACCTTTTAATCTTACCATCTAAGAGAACTTTTCAATCTTTTCAAATGCAATGGTCATAACGATTTTCTTAGCACATTTGTTTGTGAATAAGAGCATCTGCATGAGAGAGCTGCAACTGAAAAGCACAAGCATTTGCTTTAGTTCTACTGGTTCTGAATATCAGGAGGTTTCAGTGAATTCACTGATGCCAAAAAAGAAAACAATAGTTTCAAATTTACGCGCCCAAGAAAAATAACTTTCTACTCTAGTAACCATTTCAAAAATAAAACAAGATTTCTGTCTATTTTTGTTGTTATTAGACTTACTATAAAATAAAAACTATATCAGAGATATCCAATATATTATCATTTGAAGTAAAAAATAAAAATAGATGTTACACTTGATTGATCTGTATTATATAGGCTTTGCCATGGTTTGCTGGTTTCGTGCACCATCACGGTTATGTCCAAAAATACAGTAAATATTTCTTTACTTCTGCTTTTGGCAAATACAACTAATATTTATTTTTACCTATATTTACTAGGAAAAGAAGTACACCAAGACACATACACTACCACAGTGCAGGAAAGAATGAAGTCCAACTTCACAAACGTGCCAAGCAAAGAGTTCCTTCTAGAGAGAGGGAGAAGTACCATAAGAATATAGAAGACAACAGCAGCTCTGATCTGAGCATGTTTTAGGGCTACTGAAGTATGACTTTAAATGTCCATTTTGAAATATCATGAAGGACAGAAATAATGCAGTCAGAATGTTGGTCTTGTAGACATTAGGCACTTCCGGCCTTTCCATTATACCTAAAAATCAAAATTCACACATTATCACCATAACATAACTTGGAGAGTATTTGAAGTAACAGTGGCTTAAATGATTTTAATTTATATGTTAGGCACTATTCTAAGAGTTTTGCAAATATCTGTTTCCTTAATCCTTTTAACAGCTCTGTGAAGTACATAGTTTAAAACATAAAATCAAAGTCAGTCATTCACTAGACAAATTAGGTTATTTTTGAGTTAATTTCCTCTAAATGTACCTTAAGATTGTGGGTATACTCATATAAGATCACTATTACTGTAGGTTAAGGAAAGAATACTTTAAAATTCTGTAAACTTAGTTTAAAATAGTCAAACTGTTGTTTAAAACAACAGCAAAACTACCCTACAAATGGCAGTGCAGAGGCTTGAAAGGTATTGGTGTTTACAGATGAATGTGCATCAGTAGATGAATTCTAATTTCCATTAAATAACTGATGACCGGTGTAGGTGAACATTACGAAATCCTCGTGTGTCTTGTGTTACCACAGAGAACATAACTCAAGATACAGCAGTCACTTAGAAGTAGTTCAAACTAGTCTGATTCCTTAAGGAAGCAAAATAGTATATGCCTTCCTATACATGTCATTCATTTGTTTAGCAAACTGTTTACACACAGAGTACAAAGCAAAACTATTTAAACACTTGTGAACAAATGATAAATTGGTAAAATTCAAGTCAGGCAGATTTTGTGAGATAAAATTATTTTGGGATTTTGTGCATGTGTGGGACCACTTACACTCTCCTGTAAGTGGAGGGCAGAGGTCAACCTTGGGTGTTGTTCCTAAGTTCTTGCGGTAGAGACTCCCACTGACTCCCATTGGCTAGACTGAACTGCCAATGAACTCTGGTGATCCACCTATCTCTGCCCCTCTACATTAGAGTTACATGCACATGAGTCTATGCTCAGATTTTCACAGAGGCACTGGGGAACTGAACTTGGGTCCTCATGTCTGCCTGACGGGTAGTTATAAACTAAGCTCTCTCCAACCCTACAAATAGCTTTTTCATGTGGGTTCTGTGAATAAAACGCAGAGACTAGTGCCTGCATGGAAATCAGTCTATTACTGAACTACCTTCCCAGACCAGAACAAGTTTTTATTCTGAAACAAAAAACTCTATTTCATCATTACCAGACTAGTGTGAACCTTCTGCCTAATTTGTGGTAAGGGAGATGGTTTTAAAAAATAAAGATGGGCCAAATTTTACATCAACTATCTCAGTCTCAAGCCAGGTGTCATTTATCTATCTAGTCAAAAAAAAAAAAAAAAGAAAATATTTTCTGTAGTACAGTGCTTATTGTTTTTTTATAATTTCCAAATCAATTAAAATATTTAATTTACTATGTCCATACTATATATACATTGTCTGACAGTTTCCTCAGAGATGAAAACATTCCATCAGAAGCGGAAGTTCCTTAAGTAGGTAAACAATTCAAAATAGCTTCGGGAAGTCCCTGAAATGGACAAGACTTACAAGGTCCCTCCCTGCTAGAGTAAACAAAAGCTGAGATGTCCAGACAGTCAGATGTCTCAGTCATTTCTAGAGTTTTTGGAAGATGTTTGAAATGTACATTTTTGTTTACTTAAATAATAAAACTTTCTGGGGTCTTTGATGGAGTTGAATGCTAGATAGTTGTAGTTGCAGTTTTCCTTAGTTATGACAGAGAGAAAATTAGGTATAAAACTTTAGATTCATTAAGATAGGATAGATTATGGAGTATTTTCTTTGAATTTGCCAGACACTGATGAAATGGAATTCAGTACATTGTGAATGTAATCTTTACTTGATAATTGTTTTTACTGTATATGGTCTTACTAAGTTAAAGTTAAAACTTTTCAGTTTTGTTTAGAAAGGGAAAATGGGAAAATGTTGGGTAATATTTTAAGGTGTGTTTTGTTTATGCTATGGAACATTTGTTTAATGATGCAATGGTTTGTTGCTATTGTTTATGCTGCATTTGTTTAGCTCTGTGAAGCTGTGATTCTTTTCCTATCTAAAACACCTGAAGATTAAGCAAGAGCTGCATGGGCAATAGCAAGGATAGGAGGAGCTGGCAGGCAGAGTAAAAATAGGAGGAGAAAGGAGGAAGGAGGAACAATGAGATAACGAGGGAAGGAGGACTCAAGGGCCAGCCACTCAGCTACACAGCAAGACATGGAGAAAGAAGTAAAGAAAGGTATATAGTAATAGAGAAAGATAAAAGCCCAGATGCAAAAGATAGATGGGATAATTTAAGTTAGAAAAGCTGGCTAGAAACAAGCCTAGTTAAGGATAGGCATTCATAAGTAAGAGTAAAACAACCACAACAGCGAGACTCACTCTCAGAGAAGTCAATCTACAAAGAAGATTCTCAAATGAAAAAAATCTACAAAGACAACTCTGAGATCAAAAGAACTGCCCTGAATAAATCAGAAACCAGCTGAGACGCCTGGGAGAGGTTTATGCCAGAGTAACTTAGAATGCACTCTCTCCAACCTCTTGAGCTGCATGCAGGCTGTGCAGTGTGCCCCAAGTTCCCAGCATTTATGAGCTGTCACACATGCTCGGGTTTACCTTTGTGATGCAGCTGTTTTGGAGTCATTTCTGCTGCTATAACCCCACATTCATACTTCTATAAGTGACCTCAATAAAACTCATTGGTTCACCAAACTGGACTTAGGTGGTGTCTGTACTTTGGTTTACAGTGGGATCCAAATCTGGGGTGAGGAAACATGTGTGTTGTGTCCCTCAGGAAAAGTTTTGTCTAACAACAGTATCAAAAAAGTTTTAACTATGTAATGACATATGAGCAAAATTTAAAAATTTAATAACAATAAAAACTATAGGGCATAAATTTGTGATACGAAGTACAGAGAGACAAAGATGACTGAGTTTTACATAGTAAGCAAAGCTACCTACCAACAGATACAAATTATTGGGTTAATTAAATTATTGAACTCTAATGCTAGATCCAGTTTATATAATCTGAAAAAAGTCTACAATATACAAATTAATTGTTCAGTAGTCACCAAAACATTCACTTCAAGTACCAAGACTATAAAGTCATACAACTTTGGTATAATAATATTCTCCATCACTTTAGATAACAGAGAATATATGTTCTCTTATGTCATTACATTTGAGTCTTAAAGTATCCAAGGGTGGGGCTGAGGAGACAGTCCATTCATTAAGAACACTGGCTGCCTGCCCTTCAAAAGGATTAGAGTTCAATTCCCAACATTCACATGACCGGTCACAACTGTCTGTAACTCCAGTTCTAGCAGATTCAATGCCCTCTCCATGGACTCCATGGGCAACAGGCAAATACATAGTGCAGACATACATGCAGGTAAAACAACCATATACATTTTTACTTGCCCATAATGATGTAAAAATATCCAAGAGTTGGAGATAAGATAATGTTATTACATTTTCAACAATGTAAGTAGGACAACTAAGGTATTGGGAATTTAAAAGAAACGTTCAGCAATAATTAATTACAAATAACATGAAAAAGAGAGAACTCAATTTAAAGGCTGCCTTTGTTTTGGCTTCTTGTTTTACTTGTATTTTGTTTCATTCAGAATGACAACATTAAATTTATATTAAAAATAATCATATTTTATGTACTATTTCTATCACCTTAGGAAGAGAAACAGTTATTCCAAGAGATGGTAAAAGGTGGCTTTGAATATTTCTTTAAAAATTTCCACATTAATACATTAGAGTCTAGTTAAATAACACTAAAATTTCAGGCTTGAACACCGACCTTCTTTAAAATATCAGCCTTATCTAATAAGGACGCAGTTATATTTCATCCTGATACACATTACTGAAAGTACTTTAGGATCTGTAATAAATGTATGTAACATAAGGAGAAAATGGTCTTAGACAAGTTTTCATACCTACCTATTAGGATATCCTATTACCTGAATGAGAACTGAAGTGGGCTATTTCTATAAATAGAAGCTCAAACTGTGTTACTTATTTAGTCAATAAAGTTCTAATAAACTCTAAAGAGTTACAATGAATCCTCCACACTATACACTAAATATTAGCAAGAGGTTATTCGCATTAATTCTTTCCCTGTCAAAACCTGAGGAGTAATGTAGGCAAGAATACAAAGCATTCCATTGCTTTATTAAAGACAATGCTCACTGATCTGTGAATAACCTGGAAAAAGAATGAAGATTATTGAGTTACTTTACCAATCTATCCATCCATCACTACAGAACAGGTTTCAAAATGATGGATTACCTCACCACCCTGCTGTTTATCCCACACAACATTCTCTCCTCAAGGGAGAAATGCACAAAAAATTATACAAACATGACCATGCTTATCCTACGCAACTTCTATGAAAATACAAACTAACAACTAGAAAGAAAACTCCTTTAAATAATACAGAACTGATTCTGAAAATTAGGTGTTTATTTTATACACCAGAATTCTAGAGTCTATACTAATTCTTGAAATACAGCTCCTCAACTTTCCAGACAGTTTTTTTTTAATTTATCTATTCCATATCACTCTTGTAATTTAATGAGAATAATTCTCAACTAAGTGTATCTCAGCAGTGAATATCATCGGCACGTGGTGCAGACTGGCTACCATAGAGACTTTTCAGGTACTCGGAGAATCTGTTAACTTCTTTTCGGGAACAAATGTAGTTACATATATTATTTGGATAAAATTAGGCATGCAATTCCAAAGTATCCCAAATTTCTGAAATCTAAGTGAATGATGAAAGACTGGATTTGAAGTCATTGTTCAGGAATTTGGCAAATCCCTCTTCTATCCATGTTTTCACTATTTTTATTTTAAACTGAGACACCAAAAACACAACCCACACACCTCTTACTACAGAGACTGCTTTTTAAATGATAGATTTAAGTTTGTAGTATAACTGGAAGTCAAATACAAAAGAGTAATAGAATTATAATCATATACATATTTTTTAGATTTATAGGCTGAACAGATACAGGAGAAAATACATCAAAATGTTCAAAGTGATATTGATAATGGGTTACAAAATCCAGGCATTATAGTGCATGATTATGATCCCAGCCCTTGACAGACTCCAGTAGAAGAAGCACTAAGAGTTTGAAGTCAGCTTTGGCTACATAGTGAGTTCAAGTCAAGTCTGAACTACATAGCAAAAACTCATGTCATAAAAACCAAAAACGTAATGGATTTGATTCTTTCCTTTCTTGCTTATTTATTTTTTTGTAATGCTGGTAATAGAACCCCAAATCATGTATAAGAACTACCATGTAGCTACAACCAGAGCCTTCAAATTCTTATAATAATGTTTTTGCTCTCATTTTCTAAAGGTTTTACAAATGAAATTATGTCTCTTACATAAATGTTCAGTACCAACATAGGGAGAAGATTAAACTGTGGTATGTACATCCATATAGTAGGTTATTTTGTTATTTAAAAATTTAAAGTATATATATGTATATATATATATAAAAGAATATTTATGTATGTGCAAACATTTATACATGGTTGTCTATAAAAGCATAGAATAGGTGAGAAAATATTCATGCAACTTAATAGTTTACAATATAAGTGGAATTCAAGGACAGAGAATGGAGCTTGTATTTCCTTATGAAATTATGGGTGTGCATTACTTTGGATCTCCAGGATTTCCCCCTAAATATGAGGATCTTCTATCGTTGAATAATTCATGGTTTAATAGGTATTTAGAATCTCCTACATGTCAAAAAGAACACTGTCAAATATCCTACTTGAATTGTTCTATTGATTGAAATGCTAAGGTATGTGAGATTGTTCTATTCCTGAAAGAAACTTTACATTGCTACAGATTATAAAATCAAAACAGTACAAAAAGATTTTAAGAATGGATAGAAACTTTTAGTTTCACACTTTCAATATGTGACTAGTGTAGCGTTTGTTAAGCAGAGTGCTCACTTTGTTGTACTATTGTGCTACTCGCAAAATTTAATGCACCCTAAATTGGATGGACTTGCTGAAGTGCAACATCCAACAATGTCAAGAGTTTATTAATGGATTTTGTCTGCTACAAATTAGTGGGGAAACGTAGTGGTATTCAGTGGGTAGTGCTCAAGGATTCTGTTAAATCCTCTGCAATACAAAGGACAGCCTTCTCCAAACAGAAAAGATTATACTGGCATCAATGTCTTTAACTGTGAAACTGAAAACCTGTTCTACAAGACATGTTAAAACTACGGATCTGACTTAAATGCACATTGCAAGCAGGTTCAGACCAATGAGAGGTCTCAGAGCAGTCTAATATTTTGGTATCTTTTCTTAAAACCGGATAATGAGCAACAGTCTGAACGCTTATAACTCCATCAAGGTGCAGCCAATCTACATGAAATGCATGCCAGATCTTAAGTTTCTCCAAACCACTGCCTAGTACCGATTACCTTCACATCTACACTGAACACTTTAGAACCTGAGCAAGTGTACTTAATCGATAATTGGCTCATGGGGATGTTAATTCAATTAAATCATATACTTCTTGTATTGATATAAAGGTCTATGCTACATAATTTTTAACTAAATATAGAATGTTCTAAAAATCAATTATTGAATTAAATAGATATGAAGCCAAATGTTTCTTCATTTTTTGCTTATTTTTATTTACCTTAATCTAATAATTTTTGTTCATTATAATTAATAATTATATAATTATAATCAGACAGCAATGCCACTGATGGCAGTGTTTCCAGGGTCAGCAAGAACAGTAACACTTGGGAATTGGATAGAAATGCAAACTGTCATGACCAACACCAGTTCTACAAATCTGAAACTCTGGATATGAGATCAGTAATTTGTACGTTAATTTCTGAATACTTGAGGAACACTACCATAATATTTCATTTGCATACAGTTTCCAAGGTTACATATAAAAATCAGCCTAGCTTCCACTTGTTCATATTTACTGAATGGTTGATAAATATGAGACATAATCTGGATTGAGAGGCATGCCTGTACTATTTTCTAGTACAGTTTCTGAAGGAGACCATACAGCCTACAAAACCCAAACTACTTACTAATATTTAACCTTTGGTGAAAAAATCTTTACTACTAATTTTTATAGCTAAATCTGACTTTGTAACTCTGCCTCATATTCACTGTGGCATTCTATAAATACAGCGACAGTAACCATTAATAATCACAATAATAACAATAGTAACAGCAGATAATATTTCTATGAGTATCCAGTACTGTAAGAACTTTCTAGAAATTAACCATTGTAATACAAGCGGTAAAACAGATGCCATTATTATTCTCACAAAGAAGAGAAACAGCAAGATACTAGGTACTTGCTCAAATATACAGATCAAGAAAATAGCAGGACCATCTTTTGATCTCATGAGTCTCTGTCAACCTTGTTCCCTATAGTTACTTCTTGCCCACATGACTAGGGCATAAGTAGCCATTTGTATCCAATTGGAAGAAGTACATTAGTGTCCTGACACACAGCATATATCTTATAGATCCCTGAAGCACCCTTACAATTCACTCCTTGGGACTCCTTGCTTTCATGATCTCTTAACAAATATTAAATAATGAAAATTCATAGCAATGGCTAAATTCCTTTAAATCTTAGCTGCCTGTGAAAATCTGAAGAAACTATGGCTCTGTTATATTTTTTTTATTTATTTATTTTTCCAGACATTGTTTTGTTTTATTTTTTCCATTCAAGAACATAATTAAAGAAATAAAATTTTTTTTTCCTTTCTTCCCCTTCTCCCGGTCCCC